>CM071947.1:11305000-11567500 GCA_036784905.1 Acrossocheilus fasciatus
TAAATTCTGTCGTTATATAATAATTAAGTTATTAAAATGTACTTTAAGGTTATTTTTTTAAAATTTTTTTTAAACTTTAAGGCTCTTTTTAAAGCACCTTTTTTCTCTTTAAATATACCGAAAAGGCCTTTTACTTCATTAATATTATATAATGTGCAAGCAGTTTTTTTAAAGTCTACTTTTAAGATTTGAAGTACACTACAAGTGCACAATCAGTACAATTAAGCACACTTCTATTTGGCAAAGCCAATTTAAACTGGATAGGCCCAAACAATATGTAATATTATTAACATGACACAAGCTGAATAAGAAAATAATTTTCCATCGAACACAAGTAACAGCAGTTGTGTGATTGATTTACCTGTATTTAATGTTATATTTTCTTTAATTTTAGTAGTTTTGGTCATGGCTCTTACGTAATGTTGGAATCTGCCTACTTTGGCTTCTATCAAATGACAAATTAATTTGCTGAAATAAGTTTGTTTGTTTGCATTTAGCATTGTTTTTCTTCCAACAACCTTAATAATGCCTTGCAACCAGTTGAGAAGCGCTGATCTATTTTACTCACCATCTATGAGGCATACGAGAACATAAAAAGGGAAGGGAAGAGATTTAGAGAATATAGAAATAAGAGGGGAATAAAGAGGAAGCAATGGAAAAAAAAAACAACACATTAGTTGGACTGTACTACACCTGCATAACATTAAATGAATGTATTGCCTCATATTATGAACATAGCTGCTGTATTAGATTATGTGCAGTTGTTACCACCTTGTTCTTTTTTGGATTTTTCAGTTCATTTACATTAGCTTCCACATGCAGCACATTTTAAGTTACCTGACTAGTGTACAAGTGTTCATACAGTGCAAATAGACACATTTAGTTTAAATCACAAAAAGATTTCCATTTCAAATGCTGTTTTCAATGCTGAACTTTGTATTCATCAAAGAATCCTAAAAATATTAAGGTTATAAAAATGTTATTTGAGCAGGAAATCAGCATATTCGAATAATTTCTGCAGGATCATGTGAGGAATGATGCTGAAAATTCAGCATTGCCATCACAGAAATAAATTACATTTTAAAAGATATATTCAAATATATTCAATTATTTTAAATTGTAATAATATCCCACAATATTACTGTATTTTGATCATTAATGCAGCCTTTGTGATAAGGTATAACCAGCTCCTACTACGCATTTACCCTTTTTACAGTAAACTAGGGCCAACATCAAAACCATACTGTGGTTCTTACCGTCCATCGACAGCGGCTCCGTGATGCCAAACTGTTTGAGCACCATTACAAACATAAGAATCACTACAGCAACTGCAAACAGCTCCATGCCCTGAATAGCCATCGCAACGAGTGCTAACTGCGATAAGCTATGCGATTCCTTTAAGAAAATTTGCAAAGGTCAAGAGGTCATGCTAGATTTCAAATGTACAATTTTAAGAAAAACAACTCATCTCATCAATGTTTCTGCAGCAACAAGTTTGATAAAGTCTTAAGAGTCCATTCCCGTAACAATTCTGAATTTGTGATGCATTAAGCTATAAACAAACCACAAATGTAAACCGTACAGTAACGCCGGCACTACGGATCCTTTAAAATAAAGTAAAAAATTAAATAAAGTCACCAAGTTAGAAATTCCTTCAAATCCTCATCCATGTATCTCTATAACAACATCAAACATACGGAAACCTCCTTCAGCTGTGGTCTCCACAGACTAGTGCGTCATGGTCCTCCTCAGCCTATATATTTCTTATGGAGCACCGAAAGAGTCAGATCTCCAGACTCAGACACTCCCTCTTCCCTCTCCATCTCTTTAGCAATAATGCACAATGATGAGCCAGCCATAATGTATGTTTAGATGCAGCTGAACTGGTGCGTCATTCATTTACTTGCATGCTACAAAACTACTGACTTTATTAATATAGCTGGACATACAAGAGGGGTCTTGGATCTCTGTAAAAGGGGTTTCTTTTGTGATAATGACAGGCTGACTGTACATTATCCCACTTATTACATGGCTACTTGCCAAATAAATAAATGAAATGTGATAAAGCGATATGAAATATTGATTTCGGTTCAACTTCGGTTCAATTTTATTATGTGAGAAGAAAAAGACCATGCAGTAATATGAGATACATGATGCTAGTACAGATATATAGGAAAACTTGTCTGAAGCAATTTAGTAAGAAACCAAGTGTTTAGCTGTCATTAAAAATGAATATCTGACCACAGAATCAAGATTCAGAATCCAGTGCCTCAAAGCACCATCTAATGTTATTTGTTAAAGGCTTAATTAAAGTTGGTTTGTCTGAAAAGACGTCTAAAGTGAAATAAAAAGCAAATAAAAATATAATTAAAATATGAATAATTTAAAGACAAAATAAAAATTAATTTATTAAAAATAAATAGAAAGTAAAAAAGAACAAATACATAAAATGCGGTATGTTAATAAATAAAAGCTAATAAAAATATCTAAAATAAAAATACAAATAAGTACAGTAAAATTTCAAAAATAAAAAAATAAATAGAAAAAATAGAAAGAAAGTAAATTTTAAAAAAATAAATAATTTAATATGACATTAATATGACAGTACGTCACAATCATCAGACTATTGGTGAACTGGCTAGACCATCTAAAATTAAACTTGCCTAATAATGTCTATCCTCAGCATCTACTGTACAATAACTATTAAAACATCCATAACGAATCACGACATTACTCCCTCAGTCTACTTCACTCACAAACATGCTCTTAAGTGTTTATGCATTAGCGGAAGAACATTATGACTTTTTTATGGCTCTTCCAAATGTAAAAATAATGTGAAAATATTAACTATGCTTTTCTGCTGTTTTTTCTCGTCAGCTGTCTAGATCCATGAAACCAAAATCCTCATGCCTGTTCAAACTGAGGAGCAGAGGGAACTTTGGATGTTGTGAAGTTGATTTAACTTCTTAAAAAAAGTGACATATATGCAGTGAGATGCAAAAGTCCACCTCAGACAGACTGATTGTGAAATGCACTGCTGAGGACTGCAAGCCAGCGATATATTTGAATTAAATTATACAGAAAAAAACAATAGTTTGATCTCTAAAGTCGCTATTTTGCCAGCTCATATTTTTTTGGGAATATTGATTTTTGATTAATTCAATGAATTAATCACCATATAATGCAATTCATTTGAATCAACTGGAAGCCCTAGTTTATATTAATATGAGAACAGTGCATCAGATTTTTTTTGAAGGAAGATATACTAATCACTGATAACATGGAAAACTTTACCCATCAAAGGCCTGAGTGTGGGAGAGGAAAGATGACTGCTGATGAGTTTGCATTTATTAATGCATGAGTTTAAACCGGGCACAGGCATCAGAGAGGGGGAAATCAATACGAGGAGAGGACATGGGCCTTGGAGCCTGCCAGAAACTAACTTCAAAACTCTCTGAACTTCCTCTTAAATCTGTGTCTGCATGAAGTTACAAAACAAATGAGAATTCGTTGACATTTATGCAAGATAAGCACAAGGACTGCCATAAAACAGTTGTGCGACACTAAAAGCAGGCCAAATTTCAGACTAACTTTTGTAGTTTTTGAAAGTCTCTTATGCTCAAAGCTGCATTTATTTGATCAAGATACAGCAAAAACAGTAATACTGTAAATATGCTATAAAATAACATTTTTTTATTTTAAAACATTTTAAAATGTATTTTAGTCATCGCAAAAAGGTACATTTTCAGCATCATTACTCCAGTCTTCAATGTCACATGATCTTTCAGAAATCATTATAATATGCAGATTTGGTACTCAGGGCACATTTTTTTTTAATTATAGTTGTGCTGCTTAATATTTTTGTGGAAATTGTGATAAATAGAAATAAATACTGACACCCAAAAAGTTTGAAAGGCAGTATATAATGTAACAAGCAACCATGAAGGATTTATTTTATGTAATTTGGAAACTGCTGTGCATGTTTTTCAAAGGCGATGCATTATAGATTTATAGTATGCATGAGGGTGACTATTATCTCAGGAGAGTGTCTCCATCTAAGTGATTAAAACTCAGCGCAGCTCTTAATTTAATGGCCTTGTTGCTGAAACAGCATTACAGTCTATGAGTATGATACATCAAACATAAGGGATTATTTATAGACGTCTTGGGTTCTTACTTTGCTTGTAATTATTTACACACCCTGAAAAGTAAGCCAGGATTTAGGTGATCTGTAAATGTGAGAAGTATTTACATATTAATTTGACTTGGATAAAACCAAAGCAATACAGAAAAGATAGTTGTTGTTAAGGAAAAAACTTCTCAACAGGAACATCGAGATTACTTCATGAATTCTACAGTTATCCGGTAATTATTGTCAGCATTTCTCTGTGGTTGTCAAGTAATATCACATTAATAAATCACATTTCCTACATTCAATAAGAAATGTCATCATATTACATCATATTGGACTGTTGCACCTACACAAGTCTCACTGCTGAGGGATAAATAGGAAACTAGACATATTTCTAATATTTCTAATAACAACACACACACACACACACACACACACACACACACACACACACACACACATGCACGCACACATGCACGCATGCACGCACGCACGCACGCACGCACGCACGCACACACAAACAAACAAACAAACAATTAAAAATTTAGGTTCAGTAATAATTTTTGGTAACACTTTCTATGAAGCTCATATTTATAATACATTATAAAGGTATTCTTAAGGCATTATAATGAATGCATAATGCATTATAAATAACTTTATAATATAATAATATAATCTCATGAATATTCATAAGAACAGTTTTAATGTATTATAATAATTACTTATTTGTGGTTATAGCTTTTAAGAGTATGACGATTATGACTTATCAGATCAGATGAATGTGTAATATGACACATTTGCTGAATATACTGTATGCTAACACTTTATTTTGATGGTTCCTCAACAGACATACTGAGTATAGGATACTTTGCAATTATGTGAACATTCTACCTATCCTACGTAAGTCTTCTAATACAATTAGTTTTATAAACATTGCACTCAAGGTACTGTGCGGATCTTAAATAAACAATGTCCAGCTATGATATATAGCCCATTAGAAATGAAGTAGATTTAATATGGTGTTCATTGTGTGTTATAAATAATCATACTCTTAAAAGTTATAATCACAAATATGTAAGTACTATAATGTATTAAAATTTTTGTTATGATTATTCATGAGATTTTATAACATATTATAAGGTTTTTTATAATGCATTAAGAACACCCTTATAATGTTATAAATACGGGCTTCATAGAAAGTGTTACTGAATTTTTCTTTGTTTTTGAGTCTAAGTTTGAATTTATTTGATCAAAAACAGTAAGTATAGTAAAACAACAATATTGTGATATTGTGAAATATAACGTATTTTTGTTATATTATTATTATTTAAAATAACTGTTTTCCATTTTAATCTATTTTGAAATGTAATATGTGTTTTGAAAAGCTGAATTTTCAGCATCATTACTCCAGTTTTCAGTGTCACACGATCCTTCAGAAATCACTCTAAGATTCTGATTTGATGCTTCAGGAACATTTCTTATTGTTATCAATGCTAATATTTTTGGGGAAACCGTGATATATTTTTTTCCCCTGGATTAACCGATGAATAGAAAGTTCAAAAGAACAGCATTTATTAGAAACAGAAATATTTTGTAACATTATGTCTTTACTGTCCCTTTTGATCAATTTAATAAATCCTCACTGAATAAAACTATCAAGTTTCTTTAAAAAAATAATTCTACTGGCAACAAACCTGGTAGGGTATATGACACTTAATAATTTTGTTCAACTCCTGACATGATCATGTAAAGCAGTTGAATTTTCACTTGTTACAAAAAAACATTACACTAGTTTATATGGCATTTCACTACACCCACAGCCTAAGGTAATTGTATTCGTAAAGGCTCTCCATATTTGCCATCTTCAAAGGCACACTGCCATCTGTTGGGCTCAAACTACAAAGTACAGAGGGAGTTCAGCTGGACTTTGACTACTTGGATTATGTCCTGGTTTCTTCCTCTGATCTATTCTGAATTTTTGCCACCTCTGCTATCTCAACTTCATGTTTGCGCATTCTTCAAACAAACTCTCTTATTTTTTCTAGAAAATCAGGTAGTGTTCTTCTTAGTGGTACATAGTATGGATTTTCTCTATGAAGGTATTCTTGGTACAAAACAACTGAGCGTCCGTGAGAGTGGAATTTGTAGTTGCAGAGAATTGCCACACATGTGTATCAGTAAATTTGAAGCCACAGACAAAAGTTGCAAACTTTTTTTCTCTCTCCTATAAACACAACAGTTACACCTTCTTGAATTCTTCATTGCAGGTGCACAAATCCTATTCTACGGATCACAAATTAAGAAACGTATACACTCACATGTTTTGCTACAATTGCTGCAATGAATATGGTGCAAAACGCTCCGATCACTCATGTAACCTCAGTTCCCTGAGATAAGGGAACTAGCGTTGCATCGTCATTGACGACTGCTTTGGGGAAACTCCTGTTTACTGTGTTACTGAAGCCAGATTGGTTAACGTTTGTGTAACTGCACACACCAATGGCGCTTGAGCCCGCCAAAGGGGGGTGGGGGGTGTCTTGCTATATAAGTTGGCCCAGAGCGCCATTTCATCAGAATCAATGACTGAAGCGACAGCCATCAATTTGCGTGCAGCTACAGCACGGCCAGTTACACAACGCTCGTTCCCTTATCTCAGGAAACCGAAGTTACGTGAGTAATCGGAGCGTTCCCTATCGAAAGGTAACTCCCGTTGCGTCGTCATTGACAACTGCTTTGGGGAACGCATCCAGTAATGCCATGCTATTATAAGTAGAAGCAGAACTAAACCTGCTCAGCAAGCTCAGCTCAGGCACACTCAGTGTGGGCCTCGTGAGTCTGAGCTATAAGAGACCCGAGTGGAATCTGGGATCTGCTTCTCATAAGACTTTCCTGCCCGAAGGGGGGACAAAAGTAGCATTAAGCAGATAGTACCTGCGTCTGTAGGGCAGGGACGTCCAAACTGTAGAATCTAATAAAGGTAGACGGCGAAGACCAGACGGCGGCCGCACAGATCTCCCCAATAGAGATTCCACTGGACCACACCCAGGAGGAGGCCATTCCTCTTGTGGAGTGGGCCCTCACACCTATAGGGCATTGTACGTCCGCTGAGGCATAGGCTAGGGCGAAAGCCTCTATTATCCAATGAGATATCCTTTTCTTTGTGACCAGCAGCCCTTTAGAGCGGCCTCCAAAGCGCACAAAGAGCTGTTCTGACTGTCTAAACGACTCAAAGTATACTTGTATTGCTTGGGCATAGCAAGTTAGGCTCCTGATCACCATCCGTTGCAGAGAGGGCTAGAAGGGAGATAAGCTGGGCTCTGAACGGAGTTGTGAGCACCTTCGGTACATAGCCACTGCGCGGCTGAAGAACGACCTTACGTACGTTGGGTCTGAACTCGCTTGACGGACACTAGGGCCAAAAGCTGAGCAGTTTTGAGTGTCATGACCCTTAAGCCAGCTGTTTGAAGCAGCTCAAAGGGAGGGCCCTTGAGGGCCCTGAGGACTATAGATAAGTCCCAGGTCGGTACAGTCTTAGGACGAGGAGGATTTAACCGCTGAGCACCTCTAAGGAACTTAACAAGCAACTCATTTCTGCCAATAGTCCGGCCAGCCTCGGGAGAATGATTCGCCACGATGGCTGCCATATAGACTTTGAGCTTAGAAGGGGTGCGCCCCTTGTCCAGAAGCTCTTGTAGAAAGATTAGCACTTGGGACACATCACATGAAATCGGATCCTGATTACGTGCTGAACACCGGTCGCTGAAGACTGACCACTTAAGGGCATAGAGGCGCCGTTTAGATGGAGCTCTGGCCTCTAAAATGATATTAGTGACTCTCGTTGGGAGTCTATCAGACTCCTGTCGAGCGGCCAGACATGAAGGCTCCACAGTTCCGGCTGGGGATGCCAAATCTTGCCCTGTGCTTGCGAGAGAAGATCTCTCTTCAGTGGTATTGACCACTGTGCTGCAGACAGCAACTGGATCATCTCTGGGAACCAAACTTGGTTCCTTCAGAGGGGGGCCACGAGGAGGAGAGAACATTTTGTTTCACTGATTCGCCTGATAACCTGGGGTAGCAGGGCGATCAGAGGGAATGCATGCAGACGGATGTTGAGCCAGTTGCGGGCCAGAGCATCCTACTTTGAGAAATAGGTTGGGCAGTGACAGTTGTCTTCGGAGGTGAAGAGGTCAACCTCTGCCTTGCCGAAAACTGACCAAATCGTCTGAACCGTCTGGGGATGTAGTCTCCATTCCCCGGAGCTACATTGTCTCTTGACAACATATCCGCTCCTTGGTTCAGTCTGCCTGGCACATGACCTGCTCGTAGTGAGAGAAATTTTTTCTGTGCCCAAAGTAGGTATCCTGTGAAGGGGATGTGACCTGAGGCCGCCTTGGTGGTTTTGTTTGAGTGGACGCTGGCTTGGGGTGGCTTGAAACAGTCGCCGGGCTGGAGCGCTTAGGAAGGAAGTGATGCAGCGCTTGCGACGTCTTTTGTGCCTCGGTGAAGCCGTTGACAGCTGGACCGAAGAGTCCTTTGGGTGAAACTGGGGAATCGAGCAAGGTCATTTTCTCGGCGTTCTGTCAACACTGCACTGGCTCCCTATTAAACATTGTATACATTTAAAAATCTTGCTAATTACTTATAAAGCCCTGATTGTTTAGCACCTCAGTATTTGAGCTAGCATTGTAAAAAGCGCTATATAAATAATGGTGACTTGACTTTGATCTACAGGAATGCATCATAAGGAGTGTATTTGTTACGGAAGTATACACGGCACACAGAGATGGTGATTAACAGGATGTTTATTGACAACAATGAGAAAGCAGTAGAGAATCGGGTGAGTAAACTGAGCAAGGAATACTTAATGAACTGATGAGGATGGTGAATATTCTTTGTCTTACTGGACCAGGAGATTGTGGATGGGATGGATGAATGGAGGAGCACACACACACACTTGATCCTTGCAGGTAAGTGGCAGAGGCACGATGGAGGATGAGGATGAGGACGAGGACGAGGACGAGGACGAGGACGAGGAGCACACGCTGAAGAAACACAGGAGGTAAGTACAGGAATAACACTTGAAGAATATACTTAGAGAGTACGTAGGAGCAAAGTATGAGTCCTTTATGCATAAACGAGACCGGACACTGGAGTGAGGTGATGTGTGTGCTTTTGAAGCCAGCTTGATGGATGTGCAGATGATTTGCAGGTGTGTGTGATTAGTATTCAGATGAGGGAGTGTGCTGGGATTGGCTGAAGTGTAGATCTGGCTGTTCTGTGACAGTACCTCCCATTCTACGGCCCGCTACTGAGGGCTGGGGACCCCGACGTCGTGGTGGTTGACCTCTTCCTCGGGGAGCAGGGCAGTTAGGATGAGAGGCATGGAAGGTGTCAAGCAGACTGGGTTCAAGGATGTCATTTCTGGGGAACCAGGACCGTTCTTCTGGGCTGTAGCCCTCCCAATCTACCAGGTATTCTAATAAACCACCACGGTGCCGGGAGTCCAAGATCTCCTTAACCTTGTAAGCTGCTCCGTCCTCCAGGATTAACGGAAGGGGGGGTTCATCTGCCAGGCCAGGCTCTGTGGAGACAGAAATTGGAGAATGGTGAGGTTTAAGAAGCGACACATGGAAGGTGGAGTGAATTCTGTAGTGAGGAGGTAATCTGAGTTGGTAGGTGACTAGATTGATCTGCTTCGTGATGGTGAAGGGGCCAATGAGTCTGGGACTAAGCTTCTTGCTGGGCAAGCACATTCTGATGTCCCTAGTTTACAGCCAAACCTTCTGACCTGGTTGATAGGATGGAGCAGTGGAGCGTCTCAGGTCGGCTGTCATGCTGCGCCGGCATAAAGCCCTCTGAAGCTGGTGGTGAGCTGCGACCCAGACCCTCTCGCTCTCTCGGAAACAATGATCAACACATCAGATGGCTCTCCAGACCACGGGAAGAGAGGGGGCTGGTAACTGAGTACACACTGGAAGGGAGTAAGTCCAGTGGAGGGCTGACAAAGAGAGTTCTGTGCGTACTCTGCCCAGCCCAGGAACTGGTTCCAAGAGTTCTGGTGGCCACGACAGAAGGTTCGTAGGAAGCGACCTATCTCTTGGATCTTTCTTTCCGTCTGCCCGTTCGTCTGAGGATGGTAACCCGAGGAGAGGCTGACGGACACACCTAGGAGGATGAAGAAGGCTTTCCATACTTTGGAGGTGAACTGGGGTCTGTGGTCTGACACTATATCCTCTGGGATACCGTAGTACCGGAAGATGTGGTTAAACATGAGTTTAGGCGGAATCCATGGCCATGGGAAGTCCTTTGAGGGGGATAAGGCAACAGGATTTTGAGAACCGGTCAACATTTACAAGGATGCATGTGTTACCATCTGAGGGAGGTAGGTCCGTGATGAAATCCACTTCTAGGTGTGACTAGGGTCGGTTGGGAACAGGCAGTGGGTGGAGCTTGCCAGATGGTAGATGACACGGGCTCTTTGAGATTGCGCAGTCTGGACATCCCAGAACGAACCTTCTCACATCCCCGACCATGTTGGGCCACCAGAAACGATCTCTTAGCAGCGAGAGAGTACCATTGGCCCCTGGGTGGCCAGTGTCCAGAGAGGAGTACGTGGAGTAAATGAGAGGAATGCACTTGTGTTCACAGGAATGTTGTGTTCACATATTGTAAACCTGGTGGGCAGCCCGGTGGGGCGTTGGTGGAGGCATTGGAGGGAGGAACAGAATTTGGCTCACCACCATTTCCTTGGGTAGTAAGGGTTCAGGGTCATCGCAGATCTCATCTAGGATGTGTAGGCGGGATAGGGTATCCACGTTGACGTTCTTAGAACCTGGGCTGTAGGAAATGGAGAAGTTAAAGCGGGTGAAGAACAGTGCCCAGCGAGCTTGGCGTGGATGTAGTCTTTTTCAGCTTTGAGGAACATATGGTATTCTCTCAGGCGTTTCAGGACCTCCGCAACGTGGTGGCGATGTTCGGCCATACTCCGGGAGTAGACCAAGATGTCATCTATGTAGACGAGTGCGAACTTGTGGAGGAACTTCCGGAGAACCTCATGCATGAAATCCTGGAATACGGAGGGGGCATTGATCAGTCCATACGGCATAACGCAGTACTCGTAGTGTCCAGTAGGTGTCACAAAAGTGGTCTTCCACTTGTCCCCCTCACGTATCTGGATGAAGTTATATGCTACACTAGCCATGTGCACCCTAAGATGACAGCGGTGGAATCCTCCAGAACCAGGAGATGGAGTCTCTTCATGTAATTGGCCGACTCTGAAGAGGTCCGACGCTGTGGCATATCTGCTTACGGTTGAGGGGTTTTCCAGTTACTCATTGTACCTGGGAGATGGTCTTGGTGGTCGTGGTCGAGAGGTTGAACTGGGCGGCAGAGGGTGCCGGAGATGAAGTTCCCAGCTGACCCGGAGTCGAGAAGGGCATTGACTGGTATGGAAACATCAGAAGCAGTAAGCAGGACTACCGTGGTGAGTGGTTTCACACTGACAATAGAAGGTTTTATAAAGCTCACCATAGGTCTGGGAGGAAGGGTTGGGCATGCAGAGATGACATGCCCTGATGCGCCACAATGTAGGCATAAGCCCTGGGTCAGCTGCCTCTGCCGCTCAGTCAATGAGAGTCGGGTGCTCTCCAATTGCATGGGTTCATAGCCTGGTTCTGGGGTGCTGATGCCCTCTGGCCGGTGGACCCTCCATACATGATTGCATACGAGAGGAGACTCTGATTGATAGCTGGATGAAGTGTTTGAGCCCGATGGTGTCATCATTGTGAGATATAACCGCACATTAAGCTCCAAACCCTGCCGATAGGTGGTTAGGAGCGAGCACTCGTTCCATCCGCTGGCTGCAGCGAGAGTCCTAAACTTGAGAGCATAGTCATTAATAGACATGAAACCCTGCCGAAGGTGATAGAGATGTTCACCCACTGAGGAATCTCCTGCTGGTCTACCGAAAACCTCCTGGAAGTGAATGAGGAAACTATTAAGGGACTGTGTTACCGTACCAGCTTGAGACCAAATGGTTTCGGCCCATTGGAGTGCTCGTCCAGTCAACAGGGAGATGATGAAAGCAATTTTAGCTCTGTCGGTGGTATATAACTGCGGTTGCATCTCCAGGGCCAGCGAACATTGCAGGAGGAATCCGTTGAATTCCTCCGCCGAGCCAGAGAAGGGTGCTGGTCGGGCCATGGGACTGACGATCACCGATGATGAAGCGGTGGCTGTAGTGACGGGCGTGGGAGCGGGTGGTGTGGTGGTGAGTACCCGTCGAAGGGAATCCACGATCTCCTGGAAAGGATCAGGAGCGCTCATTGTGTCAGAATATCTCCGTTTGAGAGGTCCAGTCTTCTGTGACAGAAGTATACTAGGCACACAGAGATGGTGATTAACAGGATGTTTATTGACAACAATGAGAAAGCAGTAGAGAATCGGGTGACTAAACGGAGCAAGCAATACTTAATGAACTGATGAGGATGGTGAACAGTCTTTGTCTTACTGGACCAGGAGATCATGGATGGGATGGACGAATGGAGGAGCACACACACACTTGATCCTTGCAGGTAAGTGGCAGAGGCACAGAGATGATGGAAGACGAGGATGAGGAGCACACGCTGAAGAAACACAGGAGGTAAGTACAGGAATAACACTTGGAGAATATACTTAATAGTTAGACCAGCAGGCGATTTTCCTTTCGCGAACAGACAGATATCACAGGATTATTACAGAGGCAACAACATTACTACATTACCTGTTCACCAATAAGATGAGAACCAGACCCATTACACTTGGAGAATATACTTAGAGAGTACGTAGGAGCAAAGTATGAGTCCTTTACGCATAAACAAGACCAGACACTGGAGTGAGGTGATGTGTGTGCTTTTGATTTGCAGGTGTGTGTGATTAGTATTCAGGTGAGGGAGTGCGCTGGGATTGGCTGGAGTGGAGACCTGGCTGTTCTGTGACAGTATTATAAGTTTAATGATTTATGATGGATTATCAACTAATTATGCACCTTCCTTGTAGGTGCGTTCAGAGAGTATATAGTGTTTTTATTCATCTCAAAGCGCATACAGTACAAAGTCTGGCAGTTAGGACAAATTCTGTAAACACTTTTTTTTTCTTGTGCTTGCAGGCAGGGATGGGCAGTATTTCAAATACATGTATTTAAAATACGTATTTGAAATACAAAAATACTATTTTGTAATTTGTATTTAAATACCTTTGAAAAAATCAAATGTATTTTGTATTTAAATACATTAAATCTTAGAATTTTTGTATTTTCAAAATACATAAAATACTTTTTGCCAATCAACCTCTTTATTAGACTGCTGATTTCCTGTATCAACTATTTCAGACATGCCACTTTCATGCATGTGAGCTGCAGCTGTATGACTCCATCTAGAATTGGGTAATGAAATTTTCTGGATTCCTGTAAGTAAATAAGGAATAATACTTAATAATAACCTAATAATAGGCAATAATATAATAGTCTTTGTGTGCTATCAAAATTTCCTATTTCCAATTTCAGAATTCCAGATTACAAGCATGTCGCATTCAAGTGCTTTGCTGTTGGAAAGAATCGTGGAGGACGCCAGGTTTCCTGGGAAAATCTTATTAAAGCCAAAATCGTAGATATTTAAGATATTTAATATAGAATAAAATGTAGCATCCCGTTTGTTGACAACTGTATCATCATTCACAATGCTATCTGTTAGCTTGATGTATCTGGATTTTCAGTCAAATACATACTCTTTTGCTGTGTATAAACCATTCAAAATGGTTGAAATGGTTATTGCACTACTATGTGCATGATTTTAACATTAAAACAAGGTGATCTTTAATCATTACTGCTTGCTATGGTGATATGACAATATATATGTTGGCGATGATATAAAGTTTAAATCAATTGAACTTTTTCTATATCATCGTGGTAATGCAAATATATCTGTGGAACTTTTAGTGGGCAGGAGCTATTGACACATCAGAGCGATAAAGAAACATGGATAAATGAGCAATAAGCAGCTTTCAGTGTGTGTGTACCCCAAGACAAAGATAACTATAATGCTAATAATAAAAATATAATAAAAAAATTGTTCTAAGGGTATACTCACACTAGGCACAGTTGCCTTGTACTAAACCCCAAGTGCGATTTTCCTTTCGCGAACAGACATATATCACAGGATTATTACAGAGGCAACAACTAAATCTAAATGTACTCAAAATTAAATTAATTAAAAAGTGTGATATCCAAGTAGTAATAAAGATTTTTGCTGTCATAATGATAACAATAGAGCATACAAAAATAGTAAATTAACTGTTCCATGCTCCGGCGCGGTTAGCGATCACACTACATGCGTACCGCATCCGAGCCACCTCTTCAAGCGGGCCAGGGCATGGTTAAACGAACGGCACTGGACACAGTACAGAGCAGTCACTCTTGTGAAATGAACTGGACTTTGGGGGTCAATCGCGCTCAAGCACGGATCAGATCCCCTAGTGTGAGTACATCTTAAATCTAAGTGAATAGCAGATAGCACACCACAACTATACAGCACAAAAAATGATGGATGATAAAAACATTGACAGCCAATCAGAATAATTTCTGCTTTAAAGAGCTTGAGCATTTAAAGTGATAGATGGCACAACTGCATTGTATACTTAGAATACACTAATATAGTTATCTTTATAATCATCATTCATGGTGTAAACAGGCCTTAATAGTGTTACTTTACTGCATGGCCAATTTCAAATGTATTTTGTGTATTTTAAAAATACAAAATACTGTATTTGTATTTAAATACATTTTCCCCACACAGTATTTTGTATTTGTATTTAAATACATTTTTCCACACAGTATTTTGTATTTTTTATTTTAAATGCATTTTGATGTATTTGTGCCTATCTCTGCTTGCAGGTTCATTGGCACAAAATGCTATTCAGAGTCACAGATCAGATGGAATTCTGGAAAGAGTGTGCAAAGAAAAAGCATCAGCCTGAATCCCCTCATGGTGTTTCTCATCAGAGAGCTTGGTGTACTTTGCTAAATGAACTTTGCTAAAATTACTGACATTTAACACAACAACACAAACTAATTTTTACTGTATTTTATTTCTGTAAAGTCTGTTTTGCCATGCTGCAGATACAAAGTCCCCAGGGAACTGTGGTGATGCCCTTTTTCAGCTAGTGAATGCTAGAGATGAAGATTTGTAAATTGTATTTTTAAAAAGAACATGTTCAACAATTAAAAAGAATATTATAAAGACAAATGCTAATGAGTTATTGTGATTTTCCTGGGGTTGGGGTAGTAAAATAATATGGTATACAGTGTTGAACTGCAATTAGATTGTTTTATACAGGTAAAAAATGAAAATAAACTGAACAGTACTAATATTGCAATACAGCAATAATACTTTAAATGAGAATACAGTAATGATACATCCATCTACTGTAAAATTTACAGCAATCTCTTTACAGTGTAGTTTAGGTGCCTATCAGTTGGCACCCAAACGAGCAGGGGGTAAAAATAGCTGCGAGCATCTTCCGGAGTGGACAAATACCAATAAAGGTACATTTTCTTTCTTTTTCTGAAATCTCTCACTGTTATACTGTACATTTGACACATAAATATATTAACAAATGAAGAGTTCATTTGCAAAAACAGATAACTCCGTTTTTATTCTCAGAATTTTTTCAGTTCTCATAAATCATGTTTTTTCATTGTGCATTCCAGTCTATCTCAATCAAACTGCATTTGGGTTATTTTGACTGGGTTAAAAAAAAAAAAACATCTAACTAACACAATAAAAACATGATAACATAATAAATAACCTCCCTGCTGATAGGTGCCCAAACTAGCTTTTTTGATTGGCCAAAATTCTCTGATCTCTGAAGAGTGCTCGCCGTTGCCTCTACAGATGCACAAATCACTTTTGCTCAATTTGTCACACAGATATGTGGTGCTTGTCATTTGCTGGTCAAAAACAGCGTTTAAGACTCGTAGCAGCAGATTCAAGCCATTGCCGTTATGTACTTGTGTTTGTGCTCGAAAAAGCATCCAAGAAAAAATATATATGTAAGAAAACATTCTACAAGTGTGCAAATCTTATTGCAAGAATTCACATTCTACTGATCTGCGAATGTACAAAATTCGTCCGTGACTTCACATTTCTTAATTTGTGATTCGCATAATAGGATTTGTGCACTTGCAATGAAGGGTTCGAGAAGGTACCCGTTGTGTTGTGTTTGTGGGAGAGACAAAAAAAATCTACAAGTTTGCAACTTTTGTCTGTGGCTTCAAATTTACTGATACACGTGTGTGTGGCTATTCTCTACAACTACAAATTCCGCTGTCAAGGACGCTCAGTTATTTTGCACCAAAAATACCTTCATAAAAAACTAACCAATCAGAACGAATATTTCAAATGATGTAATATTAGTGTAACCTAAATGGGCAGCCTCTAGATTCAACCGCTAATTAAATTAAGTTGATTTTTAATTATCCATGTCATAGCATTTAAATGGAAAATAACTGTGCTTGTTTAATTTATTGGATTTAGTGGATTACATCAAATGAGAAGTAGAGCTCCTCACTGCTCGTAATCCTGTGCCTTCCTAAATGCTGGGCTCATAAAATGCATTTAAAAAAGCATTTAGAGGCTTAAGTAATGAGAATGTAATTTGAAAACAACCTGATTTTAACTACCTCCAGTCACAGTACATTTCACTTGCACAAAGTGCAACTTTTTGAGGCTGTCTGGAGTCCCAGATGGTTTGTTTCAAGAGGTGAAGCAGTATCATATTTTGCACCTGATTCAGCAGTATGTTATTTTGGTCACTGGTCCAGGGAGCTTCTAAAAATGAACAAGAAATGTGATTTGCTCTTAAAAATAATTTACATAACAAATTGCCTATTTTAAATGCACATAAACAGACAGTAGCAATGACATCTGATGATTTTTTGGTAAAGAGTCCAGGCAGGGGTCAAAGGCTTGTCTGAATAGAGAAAAAATAAACTAGATGACACTGTAACAGGCTACAAGAAATGCTGATGGGATGGAGGGATGAAAGTGAACTGGGGTCTCTGCTCTGCAGATGTAGGCACATATACACACTACATTATTCACTGTCTGCACACACAGAGGTGCTTTGTCAATTATTTACCATGGATGTTGCAGCTCATACACACTCTGTCCCCTCACATGCTCCCTGAGCGGTTTGACACAGGTTGCATATTAAATGCAGCAAAAACCCTGCATATAACACGGACTAAAACATATCTCGGTTATTACAGAAAGATAATTAACTACAACATTGGAATGTAATTGGGAGAGGGGCAGAAGGGGCAGGATCAGTGAAAGAGGATGAAAGCAAAAATAGATGAGCAGGGAGAGAGCCATGCTGTAAGAAGAGGAAAACATGACATTAGGTTTAGTGTCTATAGTCAGGCAGTGTTGCTGAACAGAAACAGGCTATGTTAGATACACAGAATGTGGTATATATAGTTGTAGGTTATATATTACATACTTCTGTCTGAAGAAATCAATGCTTTTATTCAGCAAGCATTCATTAAATAACTAAAAAGGACAATAAAGACATTTATAATGATTTCTGATTTCAAATAAATGCTTTTTCAGAACTGTTCATCTTATAAAAAGCATCATGGTTTCCACAAAAAATATTACTCAGTTTTTATACATTGATAATAATAGTAAATGTTTCTTAAGTAGCAAATCAATATATTAGAATGATTTCTGAAGGATCATGTGACACTGAAGACCACAAAAAAAAAATTCGCTATCACAGTAATAAACTACATTTTAAAATATATTAAAATAGAAACAGTTTTTGCACTGAATTCATTAAACCTATAAATTAAATTACTTGCAATTAATGTAATGATTTTTTTTTTTTTTTTTTTTCAGAAAATAAAACAAAATAATGCGTAATGTGTGCAAGTTTTATAACATTTTGTCAATGACAATCATAGCAGAATTGATTTGGTTTAAATCAATTCAAAACATTTTTAAATGAATCAAAAAAAAAAAAAAAATCCCCACCACTAATGACAGATTTTTTGGAACATAATAAATAAATAAATAATAAAGGACGAGTGCAAAACTGTGTTAGACTCTTATATCAGCGCTCTTGGAATGCTGCTCGACTAATAAAATTCATATACAGTTTACTGTATATTTAATGTAATACGACTGGTCCAAGAGTGCTGATATAGAATAAAACAGCTGGGGGCCATTTCATGGTTTGTATCGCTTGCTTGTGTTAACAGCACAACCAGAAGCTAGCGTGGAATTGTGTGATTTTGAATGGATCAAGGAATGTGTTTTTTCTCATTTCAGGATCGCTCGAAGCGGCATTTTGTTCACCGCTGAATAGGAAGTGTGAAATGAAAAACCTGGAGTGGAGCATATGCTACTTTCAAGCCATGTCTTGATTTGAATAATCTCACATATGAGCTCAGTGCACATAAACGGAACCACAAAGCCATTTTACCTGTGGTCATGTCAGTTAAAATATGATAGCAGAAGCAAATACTATACCATATATTTCTAAAAGGCCTGTATACAGTTTTATGAATGCTATTTTAAACCTCTCCTCTTTAATTTGTTCCCTCCACTACTCCATCTGGATCATGGCTAGCACACAGCGTTCAAAACATTTTCTAGGTTTTTACTTGAGCCCTGGGGCGCCGCACTGGCGATGATCCATTTGACCAGACAGCATTTCATGAGGGACTTGCGGGAGATGCGCGGCTTCTGCCACTTCCCGTCGCTCTCCTTCTGCCCGCTGGGGTCCCCGTCCTGACCGTTGGCATCAGGCAGCAGACCTCCATCGACACCCTTCTGTCCATCTGCCTGGAGGACAAAGACAATGAGAAAACACATTAAAAGAGCCCAGATCTTAAAAGCAAGTCAAGGTGGTCGCACAGAAAACCATCTCTTTGAATGTGCTGCTATTACAACTAGTGCTGTGTATCACCAGCAAAGTCACGATACGATACGTATCACGATACAGCACTGCACTGAATTTCAACTCAGAAGAATTGTATAAAACAGCTGTTTATTAAACACTGCATACTATAGGGCCATTGCTAACTATATGCAGAGCAGGCAGTTGACCTCTGCATTATGAAGGGCCACACACAGACATTCAGCAACAAACTTTTTAGTGCTGTCCCACAATTTTATTAATAAATTAGCTTAATCGCTCAAGAGCTACATTATCTTTCTCAACAAGGAGCTGGTAACATCATCGTTTCTAAAAGAATTACAGCCACAGTTTCACTGTTAATACGGTGGTAATTCATACATACACAGCATCTCTCATCTCAGAAGCTGATGATTCTGATGATTTACCATGATCATGAATCAAATTATGAACCAGATATAACATTTTTCTTTCTTACCTGAAACAGTATCAACTTAATCCTGATATTTTACACAGATTCCTACAACAATTCCCCATTATCACATCAGGATGGTTGTGGGGAATTTACCCCTGTAGTTAATTTTTAATTGGTAAACTGATGGCATTGCAACTCGCCACATTACAACGCTCCCCAGTCACCCACAGACGGTTCCACCATCAGCAACAGAAATGACAAACACATCAAAGATGAGTAAGGTAGGTGAGAGACGTGCTAAAAGTGATACAGAGAAAAAAATATAAAAGTAAGAGTGAGGAAAGTGTCAAAGGAATTGCAGCTTTAAAGAAAAATATTAAACGTGCCTTCAAAAATGCGCTTGTCCTCATGGAAATGCACACATCTGTGAGAATTCGCTTGTGTGTGCAAAGTATTGTTCATCTTGAAGGATGTGAGGAATCCTGTGAAGGCCCTCACTTTTTTCTTGCTCTTATTTGAATATGAAAAGACAGTAAGCTTTGCTCTGAACATTCAGAGCAATGCTAAATTATTCAACCTCCTTAAAAACAGCATCAATAAAACATCAGGGGCCAGTGTAATTTTTTCAGGGCCGGCATGTGTTAAATATTGCCATGAAAGAGAATTTGTATTACTCACTGAAAGAACTACAAAGTACATTTTTAATTCTCCAAAAATACACTGAATTTAAGCACTTATAAGTTGTAAATACCTACAAGCACTAATTTGCTTCACTACACATCTGCCCTGAAAGGCAGTGGGGAGTGTTACATAATCACGCTAGCAAATTCATTGCAGAGGGCAAGACTGTTACTTTTCTCACTGTATTTTTTGTGTTTTACTCTGATTTGGTTGATAACAATGCTCAATGTCGTGTGGGCATGTGTGTATTTGTGCTGGACTGTCATGGTGTCACCTACAGACCTTGGCACCTGCTGCATTATTGACGTGACTATAGTGAGTCAGCCGAGTGTATTGTGTACGGTAAGCAATGTCAACATAGCAGGCTCCAATTAATCTCTGGCTTGACCACTGTGACTGCTCAACCTGTCCCAAACAACCACATATGGCACCTTCAACACAAATAGTCCTTGATATCCCCACAGGAACACCAGGGTAGCCGCATCAGTGGCACTGCACTGGTACAAGAGAAAACAGAGCAGCATGATATACAAGAGATTTTGGTTTTAAATTATTCTAGTGCAGCACTATAGAAAAAAGATTTTAAAGCAACACTGGCTGATAAAACTCCCAAACAGTGCTATCCTAGTTTATTCTAGAGCAGCATTAACCAAACAGATTATAGAGCAACACTATCTGAGCAGACTTCAGAGCAGCACTATCTGAAATGATTCCAGAGCTGCACTATCTGAGCAGATTAAAAACTGACTTCAGAGAAGCGTTGTCTGAAATTCTAGAGCAGCACTATCTGAACAGATTATAGAGCAACACTAGCTGAGTAGACTTCAGAGCAACACTATCTGAAATTATTCTAGAGCAGCACCATCTGAGCAGATTATAGAGCGACACTAGCTGAGTAGACTTCAGAGCAACACTATCTGAAATTATTCTAGAGCAGCACTATCTGAGCAGATTATAGAGCGACACTAGCTGAGTAGACTTCAGAGCAACACTATGAAATTATTCTAGAGCAGCACCATCTGAGCAGATTATAGAGCGACACTAGCTGAGTAGACTTCAGAGCAACACTATCTGAAATGATTCTAGAGCAGCACTATTTTAACAGATTATAGAGGGACACAAGTCAGGTCACCTTTATTTATATAGCGCTTTTAACAATACAGATTGTGTCAAAGCAACTTTCCAATATCAAAACAGGAAAACAGCGTGTCAATAATGTAAAATGACAAGATTAAACACTCAATTTTCAGTTAAAGGCATTTCATTATTGAATTAAATGATGTCATCGTCCAACTCAGTTCAGTTTAAATAGTATCTGTTCTATCAAGTTAACAATATCGCTGGAAATTAAGTGTCCCCAACTAAGCAAGCCAGAGGCGACAGCGGCAAGGAACAAAAACTCCATCTGTGACATAATGGAGAAAAAACCTTGGGAGAAACCAGGCTCAGTCGGGGGGCCAGTTCTCCTCTGACTAGACGAACCAGCAGTTCAATTCCAACTGCAGCAAAGTCATATTGTGTAAAGGACTCATCTGGTTCCCGAGGTCTTGTCCTGATGGCCGACTAGGTGACAAGGTCTTCACTGGGGATCTGTCTCTGGGGATCATCTAGGTGTCCTGACCTCCACTGACGTTCAGGGCTGTAGAGATCATCTATCTCTAGGTGCTGATCCACCATTTGTTCTGGATACGGACTGGATCTGGGTGACTGCAGTAACCATCTGATCTGGATACGGACTTGATCGGATGGCTACGGTGATCTCGGAATAAGAAAGAAACAGACAGACTAATATTAGCGTAGATGCCATTCTTCTTACGATGTAACAAGCACAAAGGGTGTTATGGGAAGTGTTCCCGGTTCTGATTGACCTAATTAATGCAGCCTAACAATCCTTTAACGGATCTGAATATTAGAAGCGTATTACTGTATTATGTGTAAACCGGGTTAAAGAGATGGGTCTTTAATCTAGAGTCAAACTGACAGAGTGTGTCTGCCTCCCGAACAGTGTTAGGTAGATTGTTCCAGAGTTTGGGCGCTAAATAGGAAAAGGATCTGCCGTGCGCGTGCAGTTGATTTTTATATTCTAGGTATTATCAAATGGCCAGAATTTTGAGAACGCAGTGGACATGGAGGGCTATAATGCGATAAGAGCTTCTTCAAGTACTGAGCAGCTAAACCATTCAGGGCTTTATAAGTAATTAACAAGATTTTAAAATCTATACGATGTTTAACAGGGAGTGCAGTGTTGACAGAACCGGGCTAATGACTTCAGAGCAGTGCTAACCGAAATTATTCTAGAGCAGCACTATCTGAACAGATTATAGAGCGACACTAGGTGAGCAGACTTCAGAGTACCATTATCTGAAATTATTCTAGAGCAGCACTATCTGAACAGATTACTGTATAGAGTGACACTAGCTGAGTAGACTTCAGAGCAACACTATCTGAAATTATTCTAGAGCAGCACTATCTGAGCAGATTAAAAACCGACACTAGCTGAGCAGACTTCAAAGCAACACTATCTGAAATTATTCTAGAGCAGCACTATTTGAACAGATTACTGTATAGAGTGACACTAGCTGAGTAGACTTCAGAGCAACACTATCTGAAATTATTCTAGAGCAGCACTATCTGAGCAGATTAAAAACCGACACTAGCTGAGCAGACTTCAGAGCAACACTATCTGAAATTATTCTAGAGCAGCACTATCTGAACAGATTACTGTATAGAGTGACACTAGCTGAGTAGACTTCAGAGCAACACTATCTGAAATTATTCTAGAGCAGCACTATCTGAGCAGATTAAAAACCGACACTAGCTGAGCAGACTTCAGAGCAACACTATCTGAAATTATTCTAGAGCAGCACTATTTGAACAGATTACTGTATAGAGTGACACTAGCTGAGTAGACTTCAGAGCAACACTATCTGAAATTATTCTAGAGCAGCACTATCTGAGCAGATTAAAAACCGACACTAGGTGAGTAGACTTCAGAGTAGCGCTGTCTGAAATTCTAGAGCAGCACTATCTGAACATATTATAGAGCAACACTATAGCTGAACAGACGTAAGGTAATTAAGGTAATTAAAAATGACAATATTATGATTAAGGTGTTTAGTTGCTTTTAGAATGTTCCTTTCATGTTCCCATTTTACATGAAATAGTACATAGATCAATTAATGGCACACATCATTACATCCCCATGCGATGCCATCTGACGTCCCCTCCAGAATTTCACGTATCAACATATAGTTAATCTTCGTTATGATGCCATATACAGTTTTGGGTGTTTTCATTTTTAATTTACTGAAAGCTTCACGTGTAGTTATTTGTCATGCTATACGTGCATACATACGACGGCATTGTTGAAGCCATGCTCTTTTTTTTGCTGTCAAATGGTTGACGGCTGCCGTGTGTGTATTCTGTCACAAAAATGTGGCAAAAAAAGTCCTACACAACTATAATGGTGTGATTAAGGTGTCTACATGTCTATACTGCACTTCAATAATGCGACTAAAATAGGAATACTCCACATGTCTTAAATCGATTTGTGTTTATTTCGAGTATGACTTTAAGGATTAAGGTAATCAAAAATCTCTGTTTACATAGTAGATTCTTAATTAGATTATTGTCTTAATCGTGTTCAAATCACAATATTGCTGTCCATGTAAACGTACTCATTGATGTGTAGGTGGAGATGGATTATTTTGAGTTAAGAGACTGTGTCACTGCATCAACACCTTAAGGTCTATCACATTCTCTCTGTACACTGTCATGTTGTTTTGTGTGCCCACCACTGTTGTGTCACCAGCAAATTTTATGATGCGGTTGTTCTGATGCTGGGGAACACAGCCATGACTAAGTAACATAAACAGTAAGTGGCTGAGAACACAGCCCTGAGGGGCACCAGCGTTTAGAGTGAAAGAGTGCAATCTATACTTATAGACCCCTACTGCCTGAGATCTGTCAGTCAAGACGTCCATGATCCAGTTGGAGAGTGTGTTGGTATAATGGTGTTGAAAGCTGAGTTCAAGTCCATTTTGACAAGTGCCTTTGCGCTGCAAGTGTGAGAGGGGCAGGATGACATATGACATGGCATCCACAGTGAAGCGGTTGTGTCTGTAAGCAAACTGTTAGAGGTCCAGTGTGGGTGGGTTGATGGTTTTTGTGTGAGTCACGACCAGCCGCTCAAAGCATTTCATGACGATGGGTGTGAGTGCTACAGAGTGACAGACATTAAGGCAGGTTATTGATGGTTTCTTTGGCATAGGGTTAATAGTGGCAGTTTTGAAGCACATTGGGACCACAGATCATGCTAGTAAGATGTTAAAGATGTCTGTAAGGACAACAGTCGGCTGAGTCAAGCATCCTTTCAGCATTTGGCAGGGGATGCAATCTGTGTCAGTGGCCTTAACTATCTACAGAGTCCTTTTTTTTTTTTTTTTTTTTTTTACTTCAGCTGCTGTGACTGAAAGCAACTGGTCATCTGGTGGTGGTTCTCCAGGTGTTCCTGGATCTTTTGGGTATATGTGACCTTGGCTTATTCTACCCCAGCAGCATTGTTCCTGGCTTCCCTCAATGCTTTACCTTCAATTTTGTTACCGGCCCTGAAAGCAGCATCTCATGTTTTGTGGAGGGAGAGAACCTCTTCATTAAACCAAGGCTTCTGTTTTAACAAATAAACACTTAGCACATTAGTCCAAAAAATTAATTCATATATGCAAGTTTGGAATCATGGTTAAGGTCTGGGGTATACAATGCTGAAAACATTACATCTGACACTATGAGAATGTGCATATGTTCACAGTCTAAATCCCAACACTGACAGACAATCAGTCTTCTTGTTCTCTGCCCGCCCAATGATGTTGCCTTTGGGCTGTACTTTGGGTGTTTCTTGTGACAGATTCTCAGAGACCAGAGAGTAAGAAATTTTCCTATTTAGAATTTAACAGAATGTTCACTGAATTATTAAATACTACTTAGAGTTATGCTGTGTTTGAATTTTAAATCAGTCTGCCAACATGGAGAGGCAACATTACATCAATTCAGAAACAGAGGTCCCCCAGTGTAAGCTGCATCTCATTTTTTCAGGAACCAAAGAAGAACCTAATTTCCTTCCTCCTCTTTCTTTGTCTGTTAAGTATAATGATCAAATATACACTGATACCATGGAGTTGGCCAAGATGAGCCAATGGTATACTTCTTATGTCATGCAAGTGTCACATTTGATATTCCAGCAATAGAATACCTGCTTTAAATAAGTGGCTAAAGGTCAAAATAGAAACATGGGAAACACAAATCTGGCTCATTTTCGAAAATATTTTTTGTGCAGTGCACCTGGATTTTTAAAAATAACACAGTACAAAATGATTTCAAACTTTGAACAATCCCTGGATTTCTCATTTTGACACAACATTCCACACCAAAGAAATTATCCCTGCTAACTCATCAAATACTGGTTACTGAGTGTTCCAAGAGAATGAATTCTTCAAAGGAGGGCATACTTTAAATCAGGGCTATTCATTTCCATCCATGGATGGCAACAACTCACAGAGTTTAATTCTAACCCTGATACCCTAATCAAACACAACTCCATGCAATAATCAAGTAGCCCTGAAAATCTTGATCGGCTGGATCTGATATGTTAAATTAGGGTTGGAACCAAACTCTCTGAGTTGTGACCCTCCAGGAATGGAAGTGAATAGCCCTGCTTTAAACTATCAAAGTGTCAATCGAAAATGACAGACTCAAGAAACAGACATAACACATTGTTCCTTCACCAATGATTATATAAGCCATCACTGCTGTTGTCAAAGGTCATCTGTGTCTATGTTGTTTTCTTGTCTGGCACATCTATGTTTAAGTGGATAAGAGAGTATTTGTGAATGCAACTATAAATATTACCAGTGTGGTGGTTATATGCAATGTTACAACGTAAAATATTAAAATAAAATGTGGATAACATTTCCCAAAATTCTATTACGGTCCTCTCGTTTTGATGTTGACTGGCCTAAGAAACTAACTGAAATACCATTTGTAATCTGGTACAGATATTGAAATATTTATTTCTGGCCCTTTTCCCTGTTTCCTCCAAAACCTCTTATATTACGTTAGCCAAAGGACATGAAGGGCATGATATCAACTTCCTGACACAGGCTGTTCTAAAGTAGTCTAAAGAAGGCACAGTGTTACATAATAATACGATTACTGGTTATAAAAGTCACTATCCAACAAACTTTGTAGATGAAAATGGCTTAGGGCTCCTCTCAAGACAATTTAATACACTTTAAATCTCTCTCTCTCTCTCTCTCTCTCTCTCTCTCTCTCTCTCTCTCTCTCTCTCACACACACACACATACACACACACACACTTTAGATTCCACCTTGTAGTATGAATAACCAGCCTTCAGAAATTCTTAGAAAGAGTAAGTTAATAGAAAGTTAAATAGGAATCAGCCTAATTTGATCTCTGTTTATCAGTGATATAACCAACATTTGCGTGTAGAAAAGTTCATTTAAGAAGAGGAAGAATTAAATATGCACAATGAATATTTGCATAACACGTGTGTTAAACTTTATGTATTGTGCATATTTAATTCATAATTAATTAATTCATGGTAGGCTACCAATTCTGTAACCATTCCCGAACGTATAGAATTGTCTATATCTGAGAAGACGCAGACAGGATTAAAGTTTATAAACACTTCTAAGTGAAAGGCACAGAAAGATGAATAGATAGTAGATCAGGTTCTTTGCGTTTCAAAATCGTTTACCAGAACGCGTTTTTCTGTTTATAACCCCTAAAACAACTACATTTTTTAGTTGGAGATCAAATAATGGATTATTAACATACCTTAGATTAAAATATTTGCTTTGCATTCATCTCAGGTGTCTTACCTGCATGATGTTCAGGTTGTCTGTTTGATGATTAAATAAATGAATGTCGAGGGTTCCTTGTTCAAGCGCGCTCTCATTTACGGTCTGCTTTGATGGTTCTGTAGACAGATGTGAAAACAGAAGAATATCCCGAGCGGATAATTTTAGTGACAGAGGATGGGAGAGAGAAAGAGAGAGAGAGAGAGAGAGAGAGAGAGGAGAGAGAGTGAGAGAGCGCGCGCGCGCTTAGTGGAATAGTCATTCGGTAAATTCAGATTCACACATTTAAATGACGAATCATATTTACTTTATGGTGTTATAGTTTTATCATTATTTAAAATAATAAGTTATTCAGTTGGAGAGAATGCATGTGCATTTTGATATATATATTAAGATCTTTTTTTTGGAGGGGGGGTGTCAATCATTACTTTGTTCAATTGTTCATGGATTAGTAATTAATATAATTATTATAGGAACGATATGCAACCAAATACTGTTGGTTGACACAACCTTAGATGTTTAACTGATTTTCTTAGCAACCTAGCATGCTAGCATGTCCCAAAAAGTTAATTTGTGGAAAACAAATTCAACTGAAAAAGGCAATTTTTATTTTTATGATCAGGAATTATGGTTAAAAACGTAACCCTTCTCACTCCGCTTGTCCGTGTTCGTACATTCCTGTCAGATTCGTCAAAGTGATCTCACAGAATTCCGTGTAATGTTCACGGACTTAATTAACCTCCGAATCTGTGGTGGCATCACGGAATCGCCGAAAATTCCGTGATGGGCTCACAGAAGTGATACCAATGTAAGTCAGTGACAGGCATCAGCCGTGCTCCACGCACGGAAACCCTTAGCATCAATATGCCGACGCGATACTGGGAAATTTATGGTCATCATTATTGTTCAGAACTGGTAGGTTTAGGGTAGGGGTGGGGTCAGGTACTCCAGTGAAAGTATAACTGCATCGGAGTCACTCTTTTTACGTGGTCCGATGCAGCGCTGGTGTTGAACCAGTGAATCCGTGCATGGACCACGGCTGATGCCTTCTGTGAGCCCATCACGGAATTTTTTCTGTGAGCCCATCACGGAATTTTTTCTGTGAGCCCATCACGGAATTTTCGGCGATTCCGTGATGTCACCACAGATTCAGGGTTAATTAAGTCTGTGAACATTACACGGAATTCTGTGAGATCAGGATTCGGAAACACTGCTTCACGAAGCTTCGAAGCATTTACAGAACTTTTGTTTTGAAGCAGTAGTTTGGAGCTTGTATCAAACTCGCCAAGTAACGTGATTTCAGCAAATGAGCTAAAAATCGTTACATTACTCGGTAAGGCTCCGAAGGGCTCGCCGGTAGATGGCGTTGGTCTGATCCATGAATGAGTCTTTTTTTTCTTCAATTTTGCAATGTAGGTTCATTTTTCATAATTTAATGAATTTAGTGAATGCATAATACAAAAGGGATAATGATACTTAATTGCTTCCAACTGCTGTTCCTAATAACATACAACTTTTTTTTTGCCAGCAGGTGCAAGAACCTGTTCTGAATATTTCGAAACAGTGAATCATTTTACAAAGCAATTGCTTAAACTGAAGCTTTGCTTCTTCCATTGCTGCAGATTTGTTTAACACTATACACAATATTCATTTAATCACTATAACAAGTGAGTCAAGTCAAGTCACCTTTATTTATATAGCACTTTTAACAATACAGATTGTGTCAAAGCACTTAACAGTATCAAATTGGAGGACAGAGTGTCAGTAATGTATAATGATAAGATTAAACACTCAATTTATTTTTCAGTGAGTCACTGAGTCATTCACTCAACCGATTTGTTCAAGCACACTAATTCATATACAAACACCACTACTACTGTGTTGCTCGGAGACAGTTTTCCAGTCCATTTCAGCTCTTTGTGTCCCTGCTAACGAGTCAATGAGTTGAAGCAGGTGTGTTTGATTAGGGAGGCATGGAAAATCTGCAGAGTTGGGTGAACTCCAGGAGCAGGACTGGGAAACAATGCTTGAGGGCTTTGGATAATTTATGCCATGCCCAAAATTCACCTGATGCCACTGAATTAAAGCCGAAGCACAAGTGAAACGGAGTAAAGTAGAAACACACATAGTAATTAAGTCTATTAAATTAGTGGTAACCAGGTGCTCAGTAATTTTCATGCATGTTAAAAAAAAAAGGTGAAAAAGAGTATAAGAAAGTGGTAGACGGCGTCTTCATATGATTGGATAATTAACTCAATGGAGGAGAAAGGTCCAATCTGTGTAAGGCTCTTCGTTAAACTCATTCTGCTCCTGATTGTACAAAAGAGCTTTTATCTATGCTATTCCCCCGGTGCTTTGCAAGTTTAATTAATCATTTCCAGATGAGTTCACCACCCTGTTCTTTAACGTAACTGCAGAAGCAACCTTCTTAAGTCTCGCCACAACCATAGCATGTGAAGCGTGTGAACGTTAGAAGATAAATTAGGTTTTTTAGTTTATTTTTGGTTTGCTTGAAGGTGAATTCCTTCTATCGACAAAATTACTCAATCAATTTGTATGCCTGGTAGGGTGAGTTAGCCTTGTACTGGTAATGTAATGGGGTTGAAGACTTGAGTGCCATTAGCATCACCATTTATCACCTTCAGCTGAAATCTTCATCCTCTCTTTTCATTCTCTAAAACTGATTTTGGCAAAGTTTCACAGATCTTACGTTGGTATTTTCTATGTATGATCATGTTTCAAGCCATTAGATGGATTTCTACTTGAAGTCCGATCGATATACAGCTTAACTGGACCCAAGTGCCTTTCTAGTCTGTCACTATCTTTAGAGGAAGGTGAAGCGTTATTAGATACCCAAATTTAGGCCTGTAAAGAAAAATGTGAGGAGCAGGGGTTGACACCTGAATGCATCACATAAAAGACATCAGATTAGGTTAATAACCTTTTAGTAATGGATGTTGATTTAAAACTAACTGATTTCAACTTGCTTCCATAATTATAATGAATGAAGGCCTGGGTCTGGAACAAGGGTAAGGCAATGAATACATAAATGCCATGCATTTACATTCCTTTGTTGCAGACCCAGGCCTTTGGTCTTAAACTATCACAATACAATATGCAATGTTTTAAAAATGCTTATAATTTGAACAAAGCTTCTAAAATAATAATAATAATGAAATCAATAAAGCTGTAATAAATAATAATTATAAATACATAATAAATAATAATAATAATAATTTATTGTAATTATATAAGTTTTGACACAAATTATTAGTGTTTCTCGGTTAGGGAGTAATTTCCACCTCAACCTTTTTTTCTCATATTATCTTTTTTATTTCAAAAGTTAGTGTACAGTTTCAGTGAGGAGCTTGAGATGAAATATGAGATAATTGAGTATAATAAACATGTAATCACCCAGTAGCAGATCTATACAGGTGGAGCTGGGGAAGTAGAGGGTTTCTGAAGCTCACTGCCTGCTGATGCAAAAAGAAACCAATCAGCTTCACCATGTGAATGATGATGTAACTCAATCAGAATATGTTAGAACCTGTCGGACTGCACGACCTAGTGCTTCATGTGTTTCATACGTCTGTGTTTTTCTTGGCAACCATTCTGCTAAAGATTGCTGAAGAACTCAATTGCTTGGCGGAAGAATGATAATTTGTTATCAATAAATTACTACATTTTTTTTGTTGCTGCATGTTTATTTGATGAAATGTTGGCAGGTATATGCAGTGACTGTTTTATATTCGCTCCATTCCGTGCCTAACAACAGCCCTTAGCTCTTCTAATACCACTGTAAACCACAGTTTGTTGTGGCTTATTGCTTTATCATGTTACTGTGGCTGTTTACAGTCATTTGTAAATAGTAACAAGTTTAAGTAAATATCCACATAGATAGATTATATCAATAAAGATATGATGAAGGTGACAGTATGAAAGGTGAAAGAAAGATGCAACCAGGAAGCAGAATATTCTTCATACAGTACTTAGCCTGATAAATGTGAGCTATGTTCAGGACTCATATTTCACATCTGTTTAGAACGATGACAAAATATGACTACCTGCTAAATAAAAACTGAATATGAATGAATAAATGATAATGACTCACAATTACCTCTTTAGACACTAAAGTACACACGTGATCAAATTTACTGCAGACCTTCCTTTTCAAACATCCATTGTGCTTTCATTCAGATTTGCTTAAAACAGACATAATATTTTGTTTGGCCTCTGCTGTTTATTTTATTATTGTTCACCCCAGATCATAACATAATGTGCTGTCAGTAATAAATGGTTGTGAAGTACAAAGCTTTGGCCAATTTATTGGAGACCTTCCAAATTCAGTCAAAATGAAACACCTGCCACCTGCTTGGAAAAAGAATTCAAAACAGCTTAAACAAGTCAATATTTGAGCATGACTGTTGACTGTCAAGAATTTCTCTTTCACAACAAATGGAGAATATAAAAATGGATATAAAACTAGAACAAAAAACAAGAACAACTATCAACTGAAGTGCTGAAAATAGTTAACAAGTAATACTGTTGTTTCACTGTGTGCCTGTGTTCATTCTAGGGTGAAAATCAAATGGTAAGACTTTGCCTCAGCGGCAGATATGGAGCACTGCGTTTTCCAGGAGCTTTAATGATAAAGCCACTATGCGATCCTTTAATTAAAATATCTGGAACTTAATTAATCTTTCCACGACAAAGGTTTCCCTGTGGACATTTATACATATCTGATTAATTCAATAAAAAAAATTAATTTGCCACACAAGTAAATTTTACGTTATTAAAATTAGTCCTTTTTATTTGTTTAATATTGTCCTTTTATTATTTTTATTGTTTTTATTTTACTAAATAATAATAATAATAATAATAATAATAATAATAATAATAATAATAATAAACAAGTGTGTTTATATAATATTTAATATACTTAAATAATACATACATTTTTAGACCTGGGCAAACATGGAGGTTCATAAAAAACTATAAAGTGTTTATTATTATTATTATTATTATTATTATTATTATTATAAAAACAAAAAGGCCTCTAACACTAGCGTGCTCTATTCTTTTTCTATTTTATCTGTTTTATTTTTATTTATTATATAATTAAAAAAGAGACCTTACTACGTGTGCTGCGTTATATGCTATCTGAGACTTGTTATAGCACTTACGTATCTATCTATCTATCTATCTATCTATCTATCTATCTATCTATCTATCTATCTATCTATCTATCTATCTATCTATCTATCTATCTATCTATCTATCTATCTATCTATCTATCTATCTATCTATCTATCTATCTATCTATCTATCTATCTATCTATCTATATAATTCATAATGATCTATGCAGCAGTGCCCTCTGCTGGACTACTAATCTTCAAGAGCTAATGATTTCAAAAGGATGATTGTACTGAGAGTATACCAAAAAAGAACACAAATTGTAATAAATGCATTGTGGTGAATATCATTAATATATATCTTATTTCAACTTAGCAATTTATCAATTCAGATTTAAAAAAAACAAAAACGGTTGGTAAAAAAATGAGCAACATGACTGAGTCACCGTTTAAAAAAAAACAGTTTAATATTTAAGATAAGTAGTAAGATGAAACATTGGAATTGACATTTGACAGCTATAGCAATAACAACTTTGTTGGCTGTAAAAGTAATGTATTTCATTAATATAAAATCAGCAGACACATTACTCAACTGGAAAAACAAGCTATATTTTTATGAAACCTTTGCTCATGGACTATAATTTGTTGTGAAAACTCATTATAAAAGGTGAATCTGAGGTAAAAAGATCTCACCCTGATATAATCACTGAGGTTAATGTTTAAATGTTGTGAGAATCACTTGCAATATTGTTAAACAGTTGCTCATTAAGCTGTAATTAAGTCTAGCTTCTATTTCAGGAGCTGAAGTGAACGTGAGTAACAGTAGCTTGAGAACATTAACATGATTGCCATTTATCATCTTCAGCTGCGGGCACCACTCCATCTACTGTATGATTGGCTCCTGACCCACACCTCCTTGATCTGATTGGCTAGAAGGACCTATATGAATCTGATGTGAAGCCCAAGCGTGACACCGGCTGTACTGTGCCTCTGCCACGGTCTTGGCTCGAGGCTGGAATTAAGCCCAGTGACATTTGTTTGAGCCCTGAAGCGGCTGGGTCAGGGAGAAGACGTCACACCCACAGGGTGACGATGAAACAAATGGTAGGAAATGTCATGTAGAGATGCACAGCACCACTGAGGCGACAGCCACACTCGCCGTGCTCATCTCTTATGGGTCCAGTCAGGGTCACTGACCTGCTGTCAGTAACAAAACCACATCCCATAATGATTTAGCCCAGATGATAACAGACCAACAATATAGCTTGATGAGCATTTCATGAGAACGAGACTGTGAGTTACTATTAGATTAAAGAGGCAATTTACAATTCTAACGCGAGCACTGGTTCAGTAGGTTATGATTAGACAGTTGTATATCTAAGAGATAAATATATTTATATTTTCAGTGCCTTGCAAATATATACAGACCATTTCTCTCATTCTGCTCAATTACAAATCATACAGTATAATTTTATTCCCCGTGATATTTTCATTTCTAAGGACTGGGACTCTTTTGTTGCAGCTCCAGACAATACAATGACTAGGGACCAATTGGTTACTAAAATAAACATTTAGGAGCTAGAAGACTTTTTAGATGTCAAATTACAGAATCAAACGTTGACGGTGGCTGTGCAAAAGCATTTTGGTTTATTGAGTGCAGCTTGTTTACATTTCAGTATATGGATTATGATGATACAAAACAGGGTATTTTCAAGTTTTATTTACACGACTTCCAATTTTATGCTATATGTCATTCTGATCGTTCGTGTACAAAACTTCAGTCGTTCTGCCTATTCAGAAAAACCCTACTGTTGTGTTGACCTAACAGTCCAAAATGATTAGAACACTAGTATTTTCACCAGCTAAAAAAATGGTTTTAAGTCGGTTATTTCTGTCTTTTGCTGTAGTGTGTCAGTAGGAAATATCGGTCCACTTTTCCAAACATTCATTTTGCCATTAATTGTAATAATCCAGTGAGATGTTTGTCTGATAACAGCCTCTGCTCCACACAGAGATCTGATCTCATCATCATCCAGTCTGTCTGGAATCACATGAAGAAACAGAACAAACTGAGACAGACTAAATCCAGAAGAACTGTGGCAACGACGTCTACAAGATGCTTCAAGAAACCATACCTGCAAAGCTACAGTACTGTCAAAAGTTCTAGGCACTTGTGTAAAAATGTCAAAAATAATGTCATAAATAGATATTCTTGATCAATTAACTAAATCAACATTCCCTAGGTGCACTTGCACATAGTTTTTCAGGCTTTGCAGGGAGGTCTCTTGAAGCATCTTGGAGACGTTGCCACACGTTGCCACACAAACCCAAAGCATATCATATGAAGTATAATGATTTCTGATTGACTACAGCCAAAACCAGAATCAGTTCAGTGAGGAAGCTGCCATGTTTTTGTTGTGTCTGTGTCTTCTGTGACCTAGTTTTCTCAGAAGTCTGAGTTTGAAATGGTTTTGTAAGGAAGTCCACACAGGATAAAAAGTAACTGTGACTTTTCCCAGACCTTTCTTCTTGTAATTCTGAGTTTATATGTCACAATTCTGATTTTTTCCCCCTCACAATTCAGAAATTCCGAGATAAAGTCTACAGTAAACTCACTGTGAAATTGCGAGACGTTTCCCCACTCTGGACTGCGAGGTTGTAAGCTATCTCACAATAATATGTCTTCCATAGTTTTGTGAACCTTGTGACTCATAAAAAATAGTTCAGATCGAATCATGCTTGCTTGCCGTGTTTACTGTTGCATTGTAGGAAAATGCACAAAACAACATAAGATTCCTAACTATCACCAACACTGACAACTAAAAACATTGTATTTGTGATTATTTTAGTTGTGCTACGGAGCGCTGAATCAAATTGTGTGCATTATAGTTGCATAAATATTTAGCTATAGCCGAAGTTTATACATATAAAAACATAAATGCCTTACATCATGACTCATTAAAAAGAACCAGTTCGTGAGTGTTTGTGAATCACGTCCTAGCTTGTGCTGTGTTGCTGTCCATTACATCTTCAACATTGTTATTCGATTACTGTACTAATTACTCTTTCTAAAAAGTATTGCATTACTTATTACTAACTACTTTCTAAATCCTATCAACCAATTGAACAATTCAAGGAAAGACATGAGACGGCTCTTTCAAATAAATAATATAAAATCGCCTAAATTATTCTTGAACTGATAAAACTATTTAAAGGGAGGTGGTTACATTTAAAAAACAAACAAACAAACATACATTTTAACATTAGATGTTACACATTGATGTTAAATCCACTATTGTTTATAAAGAATTGTTCTACAGTTTATACAGTATTTAATGCAATTACATCCAAAGTAATTGTAATTAAATTACACAGAGTAATCCCTTACTTGACTTTTTTAATGGAAAAGTAATTAAATTACAGTAATTAATTGCTTAGTAATGCTTTACACCTAACACTGCTCTTAACTATCACCTGACCAAAAAATAAATTAAAAAAGACACATGATTTTAAATGCACTCTGCATTAAACACATCTCATGTATGTGAAATTATGTACATCATGTACATAAAATCTCAAAGCTATTCAGTTATAAAACGAAAGTTTACACAGGCGAAAAACAATCACCCTAACAAGTACACAATGGCCTTACAATTGGGCTCTAGTTGTTAATCACTACAATAACCAGCGCATTTTCTGGATAAACATCCCACAGTTATGGGTTCATTAATCACGTTGAGAATTAAGGAGAGCTGTGAAAATGAGGACTAAAGAAGCTGAGGCACAGTAAAAGCGTGAATAAGATAAAAGGTTCAAAGCAATATTGAAGCGCTTGAACATCCCAGTGTTTGTTCAATTAGCAGGAAGAGGGGGCTGAAGCAATTCTTGTACCCATTTGCAAATTACCAGCAGCAACTCAGCAAAGTTTTGCGGATATTAAGCTTGTTCACATGCATCACACCCAAGTGTAATGTGGGATGTTACTAATTTAACTTTTGCTTTCAAAGAACACAATACAGCTACTTGTACAGATATAATTGGCCTTATAATTGTAAATTATGTTTTGAGCCACATTTTGAGACACAACATGTTGATGGAGCATACATTGTGATACAGTGGCAGCACCATGTTGTAAATCTGCTATTCATCAGAAGAATATACTATAAGGAAGCACTGCATATGAAAACGGTTGGCTTAAATAGTTTAACACGGGGAGGAAGGTCATCTTTCAGCAGGGCACAGATCTTAAACACAAGGTGGAATAAACACTGAAGAGCAAAAAGCCCAACAAGCCCAATCAAAGCTCTGATCTCAACCCAATTGAGAATTCATGGCACTGTTTGAAAGTGTGCTGCACAATCGTTGTCTGACTAACCTGAACAACCTTGAGCAAATCTGCACAGAATATTGGGCCAGAATCACACTCGACTAAGGTGTGAATTTGATGTGATGGTGCCAAAAAAAGAATTCTAGTTTTCTGAAAACAATGTGGGAGGTGATTGGCCTTTTTAAAAGTTGCAGCCACAATGCTAGTTTGCTGTGCAATGAATGGCTGCCAAGATGCTTTTATGTCATTGTTAAGGTGTTCTGAGTGGTTTTTAGCCTCCTGAGACCCTGTGTCCTCACATGAGGACATTATATTTTCGTGAATTTCTCTGTGACTATACATGCCACAGTTTTACAGAGCACATTCAGGGCTTTTCAGAAACACTAAATGTCACTATGACCACTCCCTTTCCTTGGTCTTCAGATATGTCTGATGTTAATTTAGTGACACTCTTATGGAAATATGATAATATTTTGTAATTATCATTTAAATCTCATTTTTAAATTGTGTGTCATAAATCAACATCTCAGGAAAATGTTATAGGGTTATATAATTTATAATTATTATTATTAATAATTTAGGTTACACTTTATTTTAAGGTGTTCTTGTTACAGTGTAATTATACATTTAAGTACTGAGTAATATTAATATTAATTAACTACATGTACTTACTATAATGTATGGTTAGGGTTAGGATTAGGGTTTGGTTTAGGGTTACTTGCGTGCAATTATGCATAATTTATTAGAAAAGTAAGTACATGTAACAAGGACACCTTAAAATAAAGTGTTCCCATACAGTAACTAAAACTATATAATAATGTTTTTAATAAAATAAAATATAAATTATATATATATATATATATTTGAAAAATGAATGCTGCCTTGGCAAGAAACTGAAGTAAAAAATAAAACAACAACAAAATCTAATAAAACTGACAAAAAACTGACATAAATTAAAACTTAAACTTAAAATAAAAACCGGAAATATAAAAATAAAAGCAAAATATTCAAAACACTATTAAATTTAAGACCCATTATATCAAACGCAACACAGGATTCTTCCAATTAGCGATCACTGCTGCTTTCAAAACAGCAGAAAATGATCTTGTGATCATCTTGAGATAATTCTGCTAATAAGAATAAGACAGGACTAAAGCCTCATTAGGCCTTTCAGCACCGCCAGTCTGCTGTCAGGAGCTGCAACTGCATTTGCTCATCTCCAAATATCATATGCCAGCTGCAGACTACAGTAGCTGACCTTTCCCCCTTTCTCTAATACCCCGGAGCATCGCCATTCTGACATTTCCAGTGTTCGAGAGGATGGAGGCGTGCATGCTGTCTTATTCCAATAGAGGCCTTTGTGATATTTAGACAGAGAATGAGAACGCCTTGATCTTTGACAGATGAATATGAGGACAGGGACCATTAAAGGTTTTAATACACTGCCATGACCTCTCTAATTAAATCCATGTCTGTCATAAAGCCGTGCTCCGTCTGTGTGCCCAGGGCAGGGACTTAGACACTGGGACTTTTGAAGAATACTTTCAACTTAGCTACTCAAAATGCATTTTGGAGCAAAACTAAATATTTTCGACTGTTTTGAGGAGTATTTTGAGATACAACAAAGCCAAATCAACAGCATTTTACGTTAATAAACGTGCCTGTAGTTCCTGTACTAAACACTTGATGGCAGTATAAGTAGGGGTGACTGTGTGAAAACTCAAGCCCTGTTGCATCTTCATATGTATTGAGCATTTTGACTGCATCAGGTGCATCTATCAACTTAAAGATTTACACGACTATTGGCATCAGATAAATTACTATTGGTCAGCGACTTCACAAATCTGCAGTGGATGCAGCCTATAACATATAGTAGTAGTGCACTGTGGGGAAAAAATCTAATACAAACATTTAATCTTATTTAACAGTGATCTTCATATCTGAAAACAAGGTAAAGTGGGAATTACAACTCTGGCAGACCATAGGAATGAGAATATTAAAGATTAATAACACCATATTAGAGAGGAAATTGGGAAGTGTCTTGTAGAAGTTTGTTTTACAAAATAATTTATCATATTTTTAAGTTGAGCTCGTGTGTGTGGGTGTGACAAATATATAGTGTGTTTATTTATTGAAGGTGTCATACTACCAGCTTTGGTTAAAGCTGTTTCTTTTATAAAATACACTCATATAGTTCCCTAGCAACAAGCACTGATGGCAACCGCAGTGCAGTAAATATATGAGTATATTTTCCCTCTCTCTTTGCCTAAAAGACACTCACTTTCATGTTGCTATTTTGAATACAAATAAGAGAGGCAATTTCATACTGTTTAGCTGTAAACAATATACAGAGACTGAGTTTTTTTTTTAAGGATAGCACATTTTATGGTTTTAACTTGTGCTGTATTCAACTCATTAAATAAATATTATAACCTTCTAAACTTAGTGAGCTTCCTAGTCTACATAGGCAGCTGACTCCTAACCATCATTCTTCATAAGTGACTGATCTGGAACATTTTAAATAAAGGGCTGCACAGCAGAGTCGAATTGCCATCGATCTGAAGACAGTTTCACATTAGCATGATAATGATACGCTAACAAGCATCAAAATACAGAACACACAAATGTTGTGTAAAAATATTTTGGTATATTCCAACATATGTTTATTTACATGTTTGTTTACTGACTTTGCTATATAGATTTGTAATCTTGGAATTTTTTTTCTGTAAATTCTATCCAATAATCATTTTAAATAATTTTATTCATAATAATTTTTTAAATAAGTCTGTTTAAAAGAAGCCTAAATTTATTTAATCACATACACAGTAAAACAGTAATAGTATACAACATTGTTAAAGGGGTCATATAATGGTACATGCACTTTTACAAGTTGATTGTACTGAAATGTGTGTTAGCAGTGCCTGTACACAACCATCATAAAATGATAAAAATCCATCCAGTGTTTTTTTTTTAATCTCCTTATTTGTTTTACCCTGTCTCAAATCAAGCCGTTCGACCGTGTGACGCCACACGGTCGGACGCCCCTCCCACGATGGTTGATTGACAGCAGTGTTTCAACACAGACCCGCCCTTGCTCGTGAGCGAGCTGTCAATCATAGTCCGCGCGTCATTGTTGATATACGCTGGAGCTGTCTATGAGCAGAATGGCGTCTAAGCGATTGTGGTGTTCTGTTCTCGGGTGCAATAATGAACACAGCAGTCATTTTGATGTTCCTAAGTCCGAACCGCGAATCATTTTTCACCAGACTGCTTTATAAATGAAGGTCAGTATAAAGCTGGTTTTGCTAAGAAGCTGCTCCTGAAAAAAGGATCGGTACCAACTATTCGTGTTCCTGCTGAACCTCCAGAAGAAGTGAGTGTAACGTTTAATTAACCTTTATATTAATCTTTATATTAATCTTTGCAAATCGCTAGCACGCTTCACGATGTATGTGGCTAATGTTTACATTCAGGGTACATGCATGTTTTCTATTTACGACGTTCTCAATATAATTAATAATCCCACGTTTATAAAGAACAAAACGTTATGGTTATTGTGTTATTACAAACTGTGTACGCAGGTATTAAAGTTAACATGATAACACTACACTAAGCTTACTTTTGTAGATGGTTTATAACGGTGTCTGTTAAGAAGTAATGTAAAAAATTTAAATAAACAAAAAAACAGTTATAACTGCATGAAAATTAATGGTAACACAATACCTGCAAAATACTGTTTACATCCTGCAAATGCATATGATCCAAGACTATAAATACTCTAATTGATGTTTTTCAATATTATGCCAGAATAAGTTATGTTATCTGATCACATATTTACTGCCATTCTTCAAAATATACCCTCAACTGTTGTCAAGGCAACACTCCACGTGTGTTGTGTCAAAAACGCCCCACAGAACAGAAGGGCGGGGCGAGCAAAGCTCACTAGCATTTAAAAACACACGCACTAAAACGGTGTGCTGAAAACAGAGCTGTTTTTGAGCAGGTAAAATGAGTGTTTTCTTACAATACTAATGAGAATTTTTAATTAAAGTATATTACAAACTTTCAATTTAGACCCTAAAGAATCATATTAGCTTGTACAAAAATGGCATTATATGACCCCTTTAAAATTTAAAATAATTGTTTTTAATGTAATATTGTCACAGTTATGGTCGTTCTGTTGTGTTTTCTCCCTCTTGTGCCCATATTTGATTGTCCCTGTTCCTGTTCTCGTTTTGTCATTATTAGTTCATCCTCTTCACCTGTCTGTCCCTCATTAGCACCCCTACTTATAGTCTAGTCTGTTCATCCTCCTATGTCTGGGATTGTGAATGTTCCCTACGTGTGTGACCAGCCTACCTGTTGTGAATTACCCTTCTGTGGATTACTAAAGTGTTATTGGAAATTCTTCATCGTCTTTGTGTGTTTAATCTCACTATGTCTTTACAGCCCCTTTGGTCAAATGAATGGTGCATTTAATCTCACCGTAGTGTGACAGAATACCGGACTGCAAAGGAAAGTAGAGTGGCGTGTAACCCCTCGTTTATTTTTTTTTTTTGAGAGTGTTTTGTTTTATTTTTTGTACATGGACCGCCCGGAATTCCTCCTCCTCCTGCTGGAGCAGGGTGAAAGATCTCTTGAGGACCATACAAGATTGTTCCTGGAAATAGCACACTACTATCTGGACAACACCGTCGTCCAAAGATGGTCCTCGAGAGAGTTTTGCCACCTTTGTGGAGTGGGTGGACAACGACACCAGCCCCACTCCAGATCCAGAGCCCAGCCCACCATCATCCCGCTGCGCGGAGCCAAAGCCCGAGCCCATGCCCGCCACGATCAATAAGCCATCACCGAAGAGAGCGACAGAGCTGGAGATCGTCCTGGAGCCTGAGCCTCTCAGAACGCCTGATTAGGTGCGAGTGCCGGCAATGTTGCACACGACGGTGGATGATGCAACGGAGCACGAGGGCGAGGAGGAAAGCCCCAACGACTGCACCACCGCTGAGGCAGGACTTGGGAGGTTTAATTGACTTTTTTTCTGAGTTACCCAGTCTTCCTTCATCTTCCTGTCCTGATGAATGAACTATCTGTCTGCCCCAAACTATCGGCCAGTCCGGTCTCGACCGCTGAGGTCGTTCCCCTGTCAGTGGCTCTCCCGATGCTGGGAGTGGCCTTATGGTGTGTGTGGGCAGCACACACCGTTTCAAAACCCCCTGAGCATTCTGAACTCCCGCCCAGCCTCCCTTTCCCACCACTTCTGCACCAGCCCTCACCATCGCCACCGCTGTCGTCTGGCAGCCCCTCTGCTGTGCGGTGGGACTGCTGCGGGTCTGCCAGTCTCCATCGGCGTCGTGGCTGGAGGATCCGCCTCCAGCCTCTGAGTCCCGGACTCTGCCTCGGGCCTTCGACCCAGCGGCTCCACCATGGCTCTTAGCTTCTTCATCTCTGCCGTGGCCTGCCAGTCCACCAGCTCCGTTGAGCTCCCTAGTCCCTCCGGCTCTGCCTTGGTCAGTCGTCAACCATCCGCCACCTCAGGACTCCACTCCTCCAGCTACACCTCGTCCCTCTTGCTCTGTCAGGCTCCTCCTTCCCTCCAGCTTCACCTTGGTCCTCTGTCGCTCTGACTCAACCGCGGCTTTCTGGATCCCTGCCTTCGCCTCGGCCGCCGGGCAAACTGTCACAGTTATGGTCGTTCTGTTGTGTTTTCTCCCTCAGGTGCCCATATTTGGTGGTTCTTGTTCTCGTTTTGTCATTATTAGTTCATCCTCTTCACCTGTCTGTCCCTCATTAGCACCCCTACTAATAGTCTAGTCTGTTCATACTCCTGTGTCCGGTATTGTGAAAGTTCCCTACGTGTGTGACCAGCCTGCCTGTTGTGAATTACCCTTCTGTGGATTATTAAAGTGTTACTGGAAATTCTTCATCGTCTTCGTGTGTTTAATCTCACTATGTCTTTACAGTCCCTTTGGTCAAATTAATGGTGAATAATTATTCATTCAGTCTTTGGTGAATAAAGTTAAGTTCCTTCCTTCAAAAAAAAAAAAAAAAAAAAATTCCCAGCTGCTTGATAAATTAAAAAAATAAATAAATAAATAAAATAAAAATCCAATATATTGTAAATACCCTACACCATCCAATTAGAAGGTCTCATACTGTGCGGCCAAACATATTAAAATATTTCAATACATTTGAAGTATAATTTGAATCTGAAAATCTTGCATATCTACTAAGGCAGCATAATTAACCTTTTGTGCAACTTGAAACGTGGCTACAATGTCTAAAAATGCTGCCTCTGTAAGCTGCTCACTTCCTTTTGAGCACATATATGTATGCATATTATACACATAAATTTCACAGACTAACAAAAATATAAATAGGTGTCAACATAAATATACAGTACATTTACAACCACAGCAGGGCGTAAGAATGATCAAAACGGCACATCATCACTACATTGAGCAGGATATGTCAGTCCACTGAGGTTATTGTCCGCTTCATGAGGTGTGTAGAAATGATGAAACGGTTCAATGTATGAAGCATTTCATCCATTTCAAGAGCAAAGTAATGACACACAGAATATATAAAGCACGGACTCTGCGAGATCACTACGTCATGGTGAAATGAAACAGAAGACATGGATGAGCATTGGGCCGGACTTCCCACAATTACTCCTCCTGGGAGCTTCCGGTTCAGACATGCGCCGCAAAACAGCCTGTTAGTTTCAGAAGCATGCTAGATTTTATTCCCCAGCCTGACTGTTGGTCTTCTACGGCTCTCAGATCCAACAATTTGCTCAAATTTAAACTTTTTACACCACAGCGTCGATTCTCTCACTCAGGGAAATGCCCGCGTTCCTTCATTCAAAAGCATAAAGAGGACAAAACGGCGACAAATTACAGAGAGGAACATTAACGGTGACGAACACAACATGACAAGAAAATGGTAGAGACTCGCGCCTCCCAGCTCCCTTTCTCGCCCAAAGAGATTTAAATAATAAAAACCGTCGGCCTGTGAACAAACAGGATAATTATGGCCTGCAGTCTTCCTGTCACTGGTCAGGCACGGCAGAGCAGAAAGAAACACGTTATTACCACTCAAAGCTTTCTGCCAAGGAATTAGAGAACATCAATGTTTCATGGAGTCGCTGTGTTTGGAAGGGGACTAGTGTCGAAAAATCAACACATTATGACCAGACGTCTCTGTGTTGCGTTTTCCCCCACTGTGAAAGTCATTGCATTTAAATGCGGTGTCTAAAAATCTCAAATAGACTGTAGAAATTTTCGCACAGTGCAAAGAGAGATTATGCATTTGGACAAATTGGATGTGAAACTGGCTCATATTTGTACACGAAATGCGCTTGAAGTACAGGTCTACAAAATTAGAATAAAAGATAAAAACAAATATTGATGCCATGAAATTAAAACACTCAGTTTGTCCAAGTAGACGAAAAAGTACTTAAATTAAGGTTTAATCGAAACCAAGAAATGTCACCTCCCAAATGTATTTAATTTCAACAAAACCTTTTTCTTATCCTTTTTTATTCTACCTGCCAGGTGAAGTTAAATGTAACTTTGAACATGTGAAACGAATATAGCACTATAACAAGATGTTTCAGTTTCTCTTTTTAATAAATAATCATAACCATTGATAAAAAATTCAAATACAAAAGGGGTGGTTTAACAAAAAACACGAACATTCCGTCATTGTTTACCTCTTGCCGTTCCAAATCTGTATGACTTTCTTTGTATCGACAAAAAAAAAAAAAAACTGAGACATTGTTTAAAACATCTTCTTTCATGTTCTGGAGAAAAAAGAGAGTCATGCAGGTTTGGAACAACATGGGTGCATAAAAATTATGACGTAATTTATTTCACTATATCTCCTTAACTTACCTGCAACATTGACAATAATGTTTTCCATTGGTTGGCCAAACTAAACAATCAATGCTATTGGTTGAACCATTGTTGCTATGTTGAGATGTTAAAACACAGCAATGTTTTGCTAGTGCCACAAAGCCACCATGTTCAGTTTCCCGGGGAATCAACCTGCAAATGGCTTACTTATGGTTGTCTCTACATATTAAATCTGAGATGGGAGGAAGAATTATATAACATTTAGCGAATAAATGACACTTTCACCTTTAATATGGCTCATTACAAAAGTGGTTCTAACAATCAAATTTACTTGCCTGAGCTGAAATTGTTAATTTGCACTATAACTATATAGATACTAATGCTGATAATGATCCTGATAATATTTGTCTTGGTATTACTATTATAATACCCCCCCCCCCCCCCCCCAAGAGAATAAGATTATTAACTGTTAAAAAAAGAAAAAGAAAAAAGAACACAGCCTGCTAATGAACCATGACAAAAATAAATAATTTATACCTCTGACCATTAACCGCTACATTGATTTTACCTGAATAATGCATTAACAATGACCTCTGATTATTTACGAATGCAAAGTGCAGGTATGGTAAATGACACTATACATTACAGGAATTGATTTATGAAACTAAACATAGCATACCTAAGCTCAAATGACAGCAATGAAAATGAATGACAATATATGACCACTGAACAATATATAGCCTATAAATATATATTAAAGTAGTATATTAAAATATTATGAATTAATTCAGTCACAGCACATTACATTTAAATTTATATAAAATATATATTTACCCATATGAAATATACATTTACCGCATCAGTCACAATAGTGACCATAAAGACAGTTAGTAAAGTATGATAACATAAATACAAAACAAAGATTTTTGGTATATTATCTTTAAGGTCTCCAGTAGGGGTGTAACGGTTTTCTGTAAAACAATCGAACCGTACCATTCTCCACACACGGTTCGGCACGCACTAGGACCGCGGTTCAACTTAAATCTGACAACGCATCTGTAATATGGTTTGTGATATTGAGTTTGGCTAATGTATGTTTCTGTCCCCGGATACACATTCTGGCTTCCCAGTACATTCCATCAACAGCAATGAAAAAATAAAAAAAAAATAAAAAAGTGGACAAACCATTCCAAAGTCCCTTTCAAGGAAAGTCTGTTCACTCGGCGGCCATATTTGAAATGCCTCCGGGCAGCTCAAACAATCTAAATGAATGGGGGAATCCTGAAATCTCAAAAACTGCTCGTTGCGTGCATCATTCAAACACACCTCCCCAGAAACACGGCATGTCGCAATCTTTGATGAATACAGGCGAGAACCAATAAGCGTTCGATTATCCTGCCATAAAACCTGTCGTTTGAAGCGGCAGCATTTGAATTGGTAAAGAGTGTGTCAGTCAGCGCGGGTTTTGCTGTTTACAGTCACTGGACTCGCTGCTTGGGATGGAGATGAAGATCACCGAATAAAAGCTTGGATTTGGGTCTGTTCCTCACAGTTGTTTCATTTCATAATTTTGTTGCGTTTTTGGTGTATTTTATTGTTCTATTGTCAGTCACAGCATGTCGGAGAAAATGCCTTTTGTGGCCCATGGCAAACAAAGTAAACATTACATGACAAGTAAAGGTTAAACGATTGCAGAAATGTTATTTATTTTGAGGGTTTAAAGTGATGTCTTGTTTACAATTATGTAGGCCTATTCTTGGAAATGAGCTGGCAGCAGAAATCACACAGAACAGAACGAAATGTTATCATTTCATATTAAGTGAACGAGTAAAAAATTTAATAATGCAACTGAAAACAAGGTCATTGATATGACAACTAAAAACAACAATAATAAAATTAATGCCACGATTTCTCTGCAGCAGATTGGCCCTCCAGTGAAAGATTTGAGGAACCCTGGTTTAGATGCTGAAAATACGTGACTATTGTACGTTTTAGTGCCTGTAAAAATGTAACTAAAGGTACTTTTTATAGAACCACAGTTTATGTAAAATACACAAGAACTATCATGAGATCATGTTGTCTTGGTAAGTATTCTAGCAGTCATAGTCGGTTGAACATACAGTATCAGTTTACTGGATCCGTGCATCCTCTTAAAGTGACAGCACTTTCTGAATATTAATCAAACAGCAACAACAAAGTAATGACTCACTTATTGAATAACTTTTGTAACTTTAATAAAGATATATCTTTAATAGGCTATATACAGTCAAATATGCAATGTTAGTTTACATTTGATTACTTTTTTCAATTTCTGTACCTAAAAACTAATGTTAGACCTACCTAAAAAGTGCTGTTTATTTGATTTTTATCTTTGCTCTATTGTATTTATTTGTGCTGTTGCTTGTAGTTAGGTTAGATTATTTGTTCCGTTTTTCTTTTTTATTATTTGACAGTATAGTTTATACAGTATATACATAGCACGTACCGAACCATACCGAAACGGTGACTCTAAAACCGTGATACAAACTGAACCGTGAGTAAGTTGAACTGTTGTACCCCTAGTCTCCAGTATTAATGTAAGTATTTAAAATTATTCAGTTTTGTTGAGTGTGGTCACAGAATGAGTAGCAAAATGTTGATAGCAACAATAGTGACCGCTGGGATAACAACTTTTTTTTTTTTTTGCCTTTTATCTCAGTATTCCTACACTCTCAGAAATAAAGGTACAAAAGCTGTCACTGGGGCAGTACCTTTTCAAAGGGTACACTTTTGTACCTATTGGGTTCAAATATGTACACTTTAAGTACTAATATGTACCTTTAAGGTACTAAAATGGACCCTTTAGGTACAAACATGTACCTTTTGAAAAGGTACCGCCCCAGTGACAGCTTTTGTACCTTTATTTCTGAGAGTGTATCAGTGTTGTTGTATAAGGGTTTTTATGTATAATAGTAACCAAAATGTGATGAAAGAATTAAAAATGTGTTAATAACTGGATGAGATACAGTGGGTACAGAAAGTATTCAGACCCCTTTAAATTTTTCACTCTTTGTTATATTGCAGCCATTTGCTAAAATCATTTAAGTTTATTTTTTCCTCATTAATGTACACACAGCACACCATATTCACAGAATTGTTGACATTTTTGCAGATTTGTTAAAAAAGAAAAACTGAAATATCACATGGTCCTAAGTATTCAGACCCTTTGCTGTGACACTCATATATTTAACTCAGGTGCTGTCCATTTCTTCTGATCATCCTTGAGATGGTTCTACACCTTCATTTGAGTCCAGCTGTGTTTGATTATACTGATTGGACTTGATTAGGAAAGCCACACACCTGTCTATATAAGACCTTACAGCTCACAGTGCATGTCAGAGCAAATGAGAATCATGAGGTCAAAGGAACTGCCTGAAGAGCTCAGAGACAGAATTGTGGCAAGGCACAGATCTGGCCAAGGTTACAAAAAAATTTCTGCTGCACAGTGGCCTCCATAATCCTTAAATGGAAGATGTTTGGGACGACCAGAACCCTTCCTAGAGCTGGCCGTCCGGCCAAACTGAAGGTGGCTAAAGGTTTACATTCCAACAAGACAATGACCCTAAGCACACAGCTAAAATAACGAAGGAGTGGCTTCACAACAACTCTGTGACTGTTCTTGAATGGCCCAGCCAGAGACCTGACTTAAACCCAATTGAGCATCTCTGGAGAGACCTAAAAATGGCTGTCCATCAACGTTTACCATTCAACCTGACAGAACTGGAGAGGATCTGCAAGGAGGAATGACAGAGGATCCCCAAATCCAGGTGTGAAAAACTTGTTGCATCTTTCCCAAAAAGACTCATGGCTGTATTAGATCAAAAGGGTGCTTCTACTAAATACTGAGCAAAGGGTCTGAATACTTAGGACCATGTGATATTTCAGTGTTCTTTTTTAATAAATCTTCAAAAATGTCCAAAATTCTGTGTTTTTCTGTCAATATGGGGTGCTGTGTGTACATTAATGAGGAAAAAAAAATAACTTAAATGATTTTAGCAAATGGCAGCAATATAACAAAGAGTGAAAAATTTAAGGGGGTCTGAATACTTTCCGTACCCACTTTATATAAGAATTTTGAGGACTGCCAAAATAATTTAATTGCAGTACACATTACCATAAAATATAAACTTTTACATAAAAATTTAACACATCATTTGGGAATTTTGGAATCAAATGGGTTCATTTTCATATTCATATATATATAGAAACTTTTAGGGATGAATTCAGCCACACCACATTATATTTATAACCTGACTTGCAATAACATCGACTTAAAAAGTCAAATTATTTGGCACCGAACCCCCAAGTTCTCCCCGGGCACCACAGCAAAAATGGCTGCTGCTTTGGGTGTGTGTGTGTGTGTGTGCTTGGATGGGGTAAACACAGAGCACTAATTCTGAGTATGGGACACCATACTTGGCCACACTTGTTTTCCTTTCCTTTCCTTTTCTTTTCTTTTCTTTTCTTTTCTTTTTCTTTTTCTTTTCCTTTTCCTTACCTTAAAAAATATCTAATGGAATTTTAATACAGAAATTATAAACATGCTCATCATAAAAGAGGTGTTGTCAAATCATTGTATGTGTGAATTGTATTTTAGACCGGACAAAAAAAAACAAAACAAAAAAAAAACATTTCATTTAGCATCATTTCATTGACCCCATTTCCTATTTGTAGAGTCACAACTGTGCAACTTCTGGTTCAAAACCTTCAAAGAACACCCTAGCTTCCCTGAATCAAAGCACTGTCTGTAAAACCTACTCTTCCATGAAGCAAAACAAGCACCAAACCATCCACCTCTGCTTAGTCTCTCCTGCTAAAAATCACACGCACTCCCCCAGGATCTGCCCAGGCCTCAAACAAACGCCAAATCTGGCTTTGCGCATCAGGCTCTGTGCCTGTTCCTGCTCTAAATAGTTCAATCAGAAGTGTACGTGGGCGGCACTATGGAACCTGTCCGCCCGGGCCTCAGGTCTCCATCCAGCAGATGAGACTGCCAGCGGCTGAGTGCAAAGAGGCAGATGGCGTATAAGCGGACAGATATGCTCTCCATCAGCGCCGGCGCTCTGACGGCTGAGACAGTGTCGCCGACTGCTACCTCTAGTCCCACTTTGTTACGCCACCGTCCCTTATGACAGCCAACGCGCTCTGCCTTAACCGCAGAGACATCTGCTACACTCTCTCCAGTCAGGACCTGCATTTATTCTCTCATACGCCACTGTTTCCAAGACTCCTGACGGTCTTAGGCAGGATTACGGGGGTTTTGTTCAGGCAGTAGTTAACATTGTAGAAGAATTTGTTTATTTGAAATTCCTGAAAGGCAGGAGGCTTAATTCAGGGTAAATGATTTTTGAGCGGTGCAATAAAGCTAAATATCACATACATTCACGGTGCCGCTGCAACCTACGGGCAAACAAGAAGTGCGCAGTCTCCAAAGGGCACCGGGTCCTTCATATTCAGCTGGAAGCTTTGCGGAGAAATTGTGTTAGGGCCTTACTTTGAATTTAAATGAATATTGCATGCTCTTTTTCAAATGTCATCTTCCTTGCATGCCAAGTTTACACTTTCCATTGCATATTTAGCCAGGGGAATGCATAAGGACCTTTCAATCAAGGAAAGGCACCTTCCTCTAGACTTTGTATTAATTATGAAAATGCATTCAGGGCAAGGCCATCCAGATGTCTAGTGGCAATTGGAATTTAAAAGCTTTTTTTGGCTTGTTATTTTGGTCTCTAGACTCTGGGAAATCCCAGATGCATCACTGGGGATTGTGCTCACAGTCCAATTAGCATTTCCAGCAATTACAGCAAAGAAGGCCATGGTCATTTCAGAGGCAAGAAACTTGCAGAGTTTCAGGGCACTTTAGACAGGAATGGGATGTATGAGATTAAAGCCGAACACAGAGTAAACAGAAGGAAGTTGAACGGCCCATTTGAGAAGCGTGCTGAGAGACAGGACCGCAGAGAAGGACATACAAGGACTCGGGGATGAAGACGAAAACAAGTGATGAGAGAAATGAAATATTAAATTATAGAATCACTCCATAAAGATGGTCTTCAGAAGTCCAAAAAGGTTTTTCATGCAAACAGGATTCAGGGTTCTTTAGTTTTAATTTAGTTTAGTTAAATTGGATATTTAAGTTATCTCAACCAATTTTATGCTACATTAAAACTAAAATAATAAACATAAGAAATATGTTACTTGAAATAACATAAACATTAACTGAAATAAAATAAAATCTAAAAATTATTTCCACTAGTTGTCAAGGCAACATTTCTCATTTTAATTTAGTTTAACTTGACAAAAAAACTACAAAAAATGATGAAAACAAAAAAAATTACAAAAACTTTACAATTAAAAATCTAAAACTGAAAACATGATTAATACTATAATAGTATCTTAATGATACTAAAATAATACTTTGTAATTTTACTGTAAAATACAGTCAATTTACATTTTTTTTTCAAGTAAAAACTATGAATTGCTGTATAATTTATGGTGAAAGACAGTAAATTACCAGAAGTCCCTGCATGGCACATCAAATATGATCATATTTTATTTAAATAATTTTACTGCATTATTTTAGTGTCATTAGTTTTTGTTTGCATGACCCTGTGCTCCATCTACATACTAGTATTGGCCACATTTTATGGACATGCCACTTATGATGAACACATAACTCATGTGGTTTTCAATTTTACTGCCTTTATTATCAAGGTTGTTGTCAGTAAGTTAAACGCAGGAATTTAAATAATGTAAATTTAACAGCATATTTTTTACAGTGCAGTTTGTTTATGAATCAGACATCAGATTCTGTGTTTGTTCTTGCGTGCAGGAAACACTGTTACACACAAGATGCTACATTTCTATAGAAATAAATGTATTACAGTTTTTCCCAATTATTTATACACATTTGTCTATTCTTTAGTCCATTGTCCCAAAAACCCTAAATACCAAATATAAAGCCACAAACACACAAATGTCTTCATTCTCAAGACAAAACAAATAAACACCTTTTTTTTTTTTAAAGGATAAGTCCAAAGGACAGAGAGCAAGACTAGAAAAAAATACATCAAAAACCTTTGTCACTGTTGAGCAATTTCTTGTGTTGCTGATAGTGAAGAAAAAAAAGCAATTTAAAAGGTCTTACATTTAGACAAATCAAACCCCTCAGCCGATAAAACACTAAATTGTGTTGCATAAAGTAAGCCCCATGCGAATTTATAATTTAGAATAAAGTTTTCTTGGTGGTGGGAGGCAATCTAACTTTGCCTATGTTTGACAGATAGAAGCTATTCCAATTGTACATACAGTAAGTAGATATTTCTTGGAAATAATAGAAACTAGGTCAGGCGGCACATGCAATCATCTCACAATATACAGAAATATGACATCATGCCCTGACAGCAATGTGCAATGATAGCAAGAGCGTGGCCTTATATAGTGGCGTGTTGACTTGGTCACACATAATAGCGTTGCCTGAACGAAAGGCTATAATCAAGTGCATATAGAGGACTCAAGACATACGAGCTTTGCATTGAGTTTCTCCACTCACATAATGTTGAAAGCATACTTCAAATCAATAAAACTGAGAACAGCCACCAATGAAATGGTTTTGAGAGTGTCAAAAGTGTGGCAGATCAACAAAAGGATGAGGTATAAATTGCGTGTGTTACAAAAGAAGCTCCAACTGACCAGTGAGAGAAAGGCAAATATTAAAAGAGATAAAGGTAGAGTGCCAGCCCTAAAAAAAATACCATGATAACCACATCAAACTCAAACTTTAAAGTCTTGACTACACGAGTGTGGCATGTTTTACACACAGTAAAATTTGTATTTTAATATAATCTAACCCTACATAAACTGTATTACAAATACAATGTTAATAATATGCACATAAATTATGAAGTTAGTATTAAAACATTTCAACAGTTTAAGTAAGATTTTGGTAACACTTCAGATTAGAGAACAGTATTTACTATAAATTAGTTGCTTATTAGCATGCATATTACTAGCATATTATATGTTTATTTGTACTTATGAAGCACATATTAATGGCTTACTCTACATAATCATATTCTAGATCCATTAAACCTACCCCATACCTAAACTTAACCGCTACCTTACTAACAATTAATAAGCAAATTAGGAGTTTATTTAGGCAAAAGTAATAGTTGATAGTGAATATGTGTTCCTTAATCTATTAAATATTAATAATATTTCTCTGAATTTAACATAAAAAATCTTGGTAACACTTTAGATTACTTGACAAAACAAAATAAAAATAAAAAATTTGGTACTGTGTCATCACTTGATAAAACAAAGCAAAAATGTTAATTTTGTTAGTGTCATCACTTGATGTCAGTGAAAAAACAAAAGCAAAGCAAAGTCCACAACATAAAAAACCCCATAAAATCACAATTTGTAATTTTAATATTGTGTCTTCACATGAAGTCCAATGTAAAAATGTTGTGTCATCCAAACACTTTTGTATATTTATATACCATATATTATAACTGGGACCATCACCTTGTTTTGACTTTGGTTGCCTGTCTTGTTCATTTACCTAAGCCATATTCAGACAGGACTAGTTTTCTAAACTATGTTTGAGTTTCGATTCTTATCACCTGACGTCTGTGATTTTCATGTATCAATTCGGACAGGACAGAACTACATCTCTGTGTTTATTTCAGAGGTGGGAGGGTCTGTTTTGGACAGCTGGGTGTCACAGAGGTCACGCGCTCTGTATGCGTGCATTGCGTATAATCATTTGGATTGATAGTATAATCACAGTTTTACTTCAAATACCATGGTGAAGCCAAATGGCTAGTATAGCAAAACCATGTTAATGTGTGGTTACTTTAGTTTAACTATTTTATTTTTTTATTTATTTGAAGTAGTAAACCCATGTTTAATTTTCATAAAGTTACATATGTAATTAAAACATTATGTAATTGAGTGCAGAAATGAATGCGAGTAATTTTATCTGACGCTGATATTAAAATAGCCAGTCTTAACAGTTTACGTGATCTGGCTCTTGATTTTATTATTGTAATTTTATTTATTTATTTTTTTTTGTCAAGGCAAATATATCAAACATGTGTACGGTAAGAGCGTCTACAGTAATTCACGTTGGCCAAAACACACAAGGAAACGCGTTGTGAAAAAAATATCGCTGACAATCACAGACATTCGCATTCGGACGGGATTAGTTTTCTCAAAGGATCGCTGAGTTTTCTGAAAAACAGTAGGCAATTTGCTCTGGAATTATTACAGAGGTTGTGTGAGAAAAACACAAATTTGTGAAACACAAATTTCTCTAACGACCCCCTGTAAAACTAGTCCCGTCCGAATAGGGCTCTAGTTTCTGTTTCCCCTTGATTGCCTTAGTTAGTTCACCTGTGTCTAACTAATTTAGTCATTAGTTCCACTTCCATTTTTATAAATTCCCTTCCTTTAGTTTTCAGAGTTGCCGGTTACTGTCGAATGTTACCCTGAGTGTTTGTGTGAAAGTTTTTATTAATTTTATATAAATTACAAACAGGGGTGGAGTTAACCAATAGGCGAGGTAAGCGACCGCTTAGGGCCCCGGGGAATCAGGGGGCCCCGTCTGATATTTGCGAAACATACTTGGCAAATGCACCAGTATGTATTTGTGTTATGGAGAGCGTCAAATGTTCACTCACCACTCAAAACGGCAAGTTTTTGTCAGGTGCGGAGTTCTGCAAGCTTGTGAATCCACTAATTATAACAACGTGGATATAAGATGTAAATAAGAGATTCATTGTGCAGAGAGCTCATTAACGGAACGTCGTGAGATCGCGATGAACTGAAGTGAGTGACAGCTTTTAGTGATTATAGACGGAGCGCTCTTTGCGTGCATTCTAAGCTCTTGTGACTGTCTCAGAACGGTTATATTCACCTCAGTAAAGAAATTATTGTGTTTCAAGTCATAATTTTATTTGTCTTGATGTTTCAAAATGACTCTCTTGTGTTTTTCCTAGGCGCGCCAGCGCGAACTATACACTAAAAACGCATATAAATGCACGAATGCAATGACTGGAGATTTTCGCTTAATAGATTACATTTTTGATTTGTTTCTCGGCAAACCCTATCATGCCCTAAGAACACTTGGAATACGGAACGAGTTGAATGGGATCATTTTTATGACATTTTAATCCTTTTTGTAAAATGACTGAAGAAGTTTACAATTCATTAAATGGTCATTTGCAAGCATTTTTTTTTATATATATAATGTCTTCTTTTGTGATCCGAAAAAACTAAGGTAGCTTAATATGGCTTTAGAATAGCATCAGGCTGACTAATTATTTAGTCTACCTAAGTTGTGAAGGGGTAATAGTTAGAATAAATAATAGTTATAGCTATAATGAGAGAGAGCTAGCGAGCAAAATAAGGGTTAGGTGTAAAAGAGCATATAGCTATTGTGTTGGGGCCCCGTACCTGAAATTTGCTTAGGGCCCCCAAATCACTAAGTCCACCCCTGATTACAAATCACATCCATAATTTTCTAAATGGTTCATACAGCCAACCAAAGCTTTAATGTATTAGGAAAATACAATTGTAGCTTTATGTATTGGTTTTAAACAAATCAAAAGAATTTATGTAAATTTTATTAAACATTTATTAAATGTTCAGTTGCACTTGGTATGTTCTCAATTAGCCCCAAATTGATAACTGCTGAGTTCGTAATACAAACAACACAGGAAATGCAATTAATTATTTACACATATTTATCTCAATTACAAAAGAAAGAAAGAAAGAAAACAAGAGTAAGAATTAGAAGGGGAACAAGATGAGGTGTAAAATTGAGAGGTGGTGGAGTTGGTAGAGGAAGGGGTGTAATGAGAAGGAGAAGAACAGTGGAAGAAATAGAAGCAGGTGAGGGGAGAGGGTGGAGGGAGAAGAGAAAGAGGCAGAAGAGTTGAGGGGGAGCAGATAAGAAGACAAGAACAAAGAGAAATGGGTTCTGCAGTGTGGAAGGGGAGTGAGGAGAGGTAGAGGGTACAAACGGGTTTTAAATGAAATCAGAGCCACTCTGATAACCATGTTATAAATCATGGTCTCTCCTTGAGAGAAGCTGGCCAGAGATTTCATCCAAACATACACCGATCCACAGTGGCTTCAATTATCCGCAAATTTCAGAGGGAAATCCATTAAGTAACTCCATTCTAGTTCTATGAGTCTAGAGTCTTGTCTATTTCTAATTCTAATTATCCACTGTAAATGTTTCTACTTTTTCAATTTTTTTCTTTCAGAATTTAAGTTCAAGAACATTTAGGTGGATGAACAAGACTATTTTCAAATGAACAAGAACATGCCATCATTGACATGGTGGTCCAGAGCAACACCATTCGCCTCAAACTAATTCAGCAGAGAATAATAGAGGACAATCAGTTCACAATATTCACCAATGCAATCTTGCCACAACTGACCATGTTCTAAGAAGAAATGTCATCTGGATGAGGCCAGTACACAAAGTTTCCTTTGAGAGGATCTCCGTAAGAGTGAAGGATTCGCGAATCCAGTTTGTTCAGGTATGTGAAAGCCACACAATTACTGCACTTTTACTGTAAAAAAACAAAACAAAACAAAGATATGTATTTCCTGGATATTATATGTCCACATATTTATTACACTCTGGAAAAATTCAGTCATCACTATAGTGCAGAGTCAAAGTGGGAGAACTCAGTGTCCGGCAACATTTGTATAATGTCTTCCCCTTTAACACATGGACTCTTCCAGTCACCCCTGTCATCCAGTGTGAAATGGACTATTCCTGAACTTTTCCATCGGAGTTTGCGAAGTGACTGAGAAGAGCAGCTGGTGGATGATAATCAGAGGTGTAAAAAGTACTCAAGAATTTTACTCAAGTGAAAGTACAGATACTCAGTGAAAATTGTACATACAATTTTTTACTTTTACATACTTGAGTAAAAGTAAAAAAAGTACAACTTTAAATTGTACTGAAGTATTAAAAAAGTACTTTCTTTTCTGACGGACATTCAGAAGTTTGGTTAAAGGGAGAAAACGAAACAAATTGCAATGGTACAGGGCAAACATGTGTATATATAGTGCAACAACAACAATTAAAATGCAGCACAGCGGAACACCGGAAAAAATACAGGGAAAGGGATTAAAAGGAAACTCCATCCTTTCCACCCTCATGCCATCCCATATGACTTTCATTTATCAGCTGAACACAAATTAAGAGTTTTAGAAAAAAAATCATGTGTATGGGACATCCAAAAATGACACTTCAAAAACTACACAAAGTGAATGTGACAGTAACGCATGCAACTCCTGTTAATGAATCAGTGTATTCTTAAGTGAAACGATAGGCATGTGTAAGAAGGATAGAAATACTAATATTTTAAACTTGACCATCGTATTCATTTTGTGTGGGTTCTGAAGTGGTTCTGTCCCTTTGAAGAGCAAGATGTGATGCAGAGGCTAGAAACATATTCCAGACAGAATACAAGAATGTGTTGAATTAATGAGGAGAGTCATAGAATTAACATTAACATTTTGAAAGGCCACTTTTTTTGTGTGTTGTCTATTCAACGTCACTGTCTGACAGGATAATTCATCTTTTAATTATTTATTTGGGGCTTTTAGAGTTTCTTTCTCAGCAAATACTGATAAATAATTATTTGTGACTAATTAGATGAATTAATGAGCAAATCATGTAATTATTAAGATTAACAAAATAAAATAATTGACAGTCCTGATTCCTAATCAATGTGTCATATAATGACATATTATAAATACAACGTATCCGCTACCTGTTGAGAACATCACTAAACATGAATTACAATTAATTTAACAAACAATGTTTATTTAAACACTTTTGCAGATTTTTAATTAATTAAATATTTCCACAAAAATACTAATTGTATTTAAATTCTCATCACTGATTTTATTTGCACTCTTGTGCATTCAGCTAATATTTTACACAGCTAATGGCTCTATCAAAACAGAACAAATAATGAATAAACATTTTTTGGGAAAATGCTTTTCTACCTCAATATTTTTTCGTTTTCCTGTAGCTCAAATAGTAGAGCATGGCGCTAGCAACATCAAGATCATGGGTTCGATTCCCAGGGAAAGCAAGAGCGGATAAAATGTAAAAACTATAACTTAAAAACTATAATGCAATGTAAGTCGCTTTGGATAAAAGCATCTGCTAAATGCATAAATGTAAATGTAAAATGTAAATATGCTTCCTCAGATTTGATGGTGAACTTTTGAAGCCAGACATTTACCTGATGACAGTCATAAGTGAATTATAAATGTGTGTGCTTGATGCATGAAAACAATGATCATTGGTTCTCACATCATGCACGCATGTTTGTGCTTCCGTTTACCATATTTAATGTGCATAAGATAAAATAAAATGTAATGTACTTTACAAGATGAAATAAAATTGTAAGGAGTAAAAAGTACTGTTTTTTTTTTTCAGAAATGTAATCAAGTAAAAGCACAAGTAGTCAGTTTAAATTGTACTTGAATAAAGTATAAATCCCCCAAAATAATACTTAAGTGAAGTAATCAAGTAAAATTACTCAAGTATTTTACACCTCTGATGATAATGGGAAAGGAGTTTGGCTGAATATTGTAGATAGTTGTTGAAAGTAAAGTGTAGTAATCCAAATCGAAGGAGCTTTTATCGACTGTGCATGTGTGTGCATCACACCGTAAGTAATCATATAATTACTGAGCATTCACGGCAAATGTAAGGATAAACGCTATCCCGCCTGTATAAGCATTTACATTTTAATATTACTTACATGATTGTACTCAGCTGCTATTATACCACTACTATTTAGTATTATTCATGTTATTTACTGTCAGTTTATACATGTTTAGTCATTATAAACAAGGATGCACGGCCGCATCTCAGGTAGCGCACATGCACTCTAGAGTTGTTCACACTCGTAGTGACAGCATGTGCACATGGACGTTCACGTGAACCAGTCATGCACAGTTTTAGCACACACATAGGCTACTTAGTATACATTTGTACTAGACACTAATTTCCACTTGTATGAGTAGTTTTAGAGCTTGATTGTGATATTGTGTGTTACACTTATTTCCATTGAACAGTAATTTTCAAATAAGCTTTATTAACTTTGTGTTTTGCATATATTTATATTCATACTTGTGTTTGTATTTTATATTTTCAGAACCACACATCTTTGCACATTCAATAAAGGCAATTTGGATTATTTAAGTGAGACATCATTGTTCTGACCGGACAAACTGTAGCCTTCACCCAAACTCGGACTAGCAATAGAGTGCAAATTCACAAGATTTTTCAGTATACATCCACTGAAATACAAATGTTTCATGTATTTTTTCTGCAAACAGCTGGAAAGAGGGAAGCTTGTCTTAAGCTTGTATTGAACCTTGATGGTATATCATGCAAAGTTATTTGGTGATAGTGGTGTTGGGAAGTTGCTGGTTTGACTCAGCTGAGATTGACGAATAAGCTTTCATAAGATAAATAGACTTGTGAATTATAAATTCATTAAACTCATTAACTCGTTTCACTAGATGTACAGTTTTGTTGTTCAGTAATCTCCATCATGTATCCTTTAATAATAGAATGGTTGAAAAAATACCTAGGCCTATAATAAAATTTAAATTTACCAATATAAATGTATAAAAAGTATATTGTCTTTCTAAAGCACTTCCAAACGATTGTTGTTTAGGCAATTCATACCATGTAATATTAGAATAGTACCCCTTAGTTTCAAAATACTTACAATATAGGCTAAATGATTTGTAATTTTACAGGTTATTACGCCCTTTATGCCCCAAACGTTACATATTGTTCCCTTATACAGAGGAACTGAATAGCTACACTATAATTACAGAAACGTACACCGTAATTTCACTGTAACTTACGCTGTAACTTCAGTTTACTTACGCAGTTCTTTGCAGGTTGCATATCTGGTTGTTACCCCCTTATTACCCAAATGTAGCACATACGTAGAACGTAGTTCTTTGCGGGTTGTAATCTAAAGCGTTACCACATGTTTTTAAAAACTTCATGAATTAAAAAATAAATTAATTGATAAATACAATTTAAAAAAAACTTAAAAATTAAGCCAAATTGTAATTGTAATATTGTGACATCCCAGGTGAAAAATAAATATATTTAAATTGTGCTTTTAATACTTCATGAACTACAGTTAGAGTATATTTGGAGCATTGTTTTATTGTACTTCAAGTACATTTCAATTGTATTTCAGCTCATTAGAATTACACTACTAGTATATTATAAAGCTGTAAGAATTACAGAACCTCAGACACTTTGAACTTCTGAGATGGACAACAAACACGGTGTATTAACATACAGACATCTGTTTCCACATCCCACTGAGAGAAAATGCAGGAAAACGCGTCTCACATATGAATCAGTTCTTTTTCATCCCCTTCCTCCCCCTCACCCATCCTTCCCTTCACTCAGCTCACTCAGAATGGTCAATAGTAGAATATAATGTTCTACATGAATGCAAGTGATATTAACAGTCATGTCTGGTATCATTCGAATTGTCTCAGGGCGTCTGGTACAATGGTTTCATTCTTACAAGACGTAAACTAAAAGGTAATACAGATCCTAAGAGTTTAGAGATATTCAGTGTCAGTTCCTAGTGTCTTTAATGCAAATTACCTTCTGTCCCAAAAGGTGATAACTCTACTTGATCAATGCAAATTCCAATTTTTAGTTCCTGTTTCCATCTCGGGGGACATTGGTTTTGGTCTGAAGTACTTAAGGAAATGTCGCAAAAGGATCGGGGCCTTCTGTAGCCGGAATGAGCCCATAGGATGAAGTGTGTTCGCACACTTCATACTATGTATTTTTCTTATGTCAGGTATGCTCACTTTTCAATTCATCTTTGAGATTTTTATGTTTTGTATTGATTTGATATCTTTGAATTGGCTGTATAATTGGCAAAATACAGGTGCATCTCAATAAATTAGAATGTCACGGAAAAGTTCATTTATTTCAGTAATTCAACTCAAATTGTGAAACTCGTCTATTAAATAAATTCAGTGCACACAGACTGAAGTAGTTTAAGTCATTGGTTCTTTTAATTGTGATGATTTTGACTCACATTTAACAAAAACCCACCAATTCACTATTTCAACAAATTACAATATGGTGACATGCCAATCAGCTAATCAACTCAAAACACCTGCAAAGGTTTCCTGAGCCTTCTAAATGGTCTCTCAGTTTGGTTCACTAGGCTACACAATCATGTGGAAGACTGCTGATCTGACAGTTGTCCAGAAGACAATCATTGACACCCTTCACAAGGAGGGTAAGCCACAAACATTCATTGCCAAAGAAGCTGGCTGTTCACAGAGTGCTGTATCCAAGCATGTTAACAGAAAGTTGAGTGGAAGGAAAAAAGTGTGGAAGAAAAAGATGCACAGCCAACCGAGAGAACTGCAGCCTTATGAGGATTGTCAAGCAAAATCGATTCAAGAATTTGGGTGAACTTCACAAGGAATGGACTGAGGCTGGGGTCAAGGCATCAAGAGCCACCACACACAGACGTGTCAAGGAATTTGGCTACAGTTGTCGTATTCCTCTTGTTAAGCCATTCCTGAACCACAGACAAAGTCAGAGGTGTCTTACCTGGGCTAAGGAGAAGAAGAACTGGACTGTTGTCGTGGTCCAAAGTTCTCTTTTCAGAGAGCAAGTTTTGTATTTCATTTGGAAACCAAGGTCCTAGAGTCTGGAGGAAGGGTGGAGAAGCTCATAGCCCACGTTGGTTGAAGTCCAGTGTTAAGTTTCCACAGTCTGTGATGATTTGGGGTGCAATGGCATCTGCTGGTGCTGGTCCATTGTGATTTTCAAAACCAAAGTCACTGCACCCGTTTACCAAGATATTTTGGAGCACTTCATGCTTCCTTCTGCTGACCAGCATTTTAAAGATGCTAATTTCATTTTCCAGCAGGATTTGGCACCTGCCCACACTGCCAAAAGCACCGAAAGTTGGTTAAATGTCCATGGTGTTGGTGTGCATGACTGGCCAGCAAACTCACCAGACCTGATTGTCAAGAGGAAAATGAGAAACAAGAGACCAAAAAATGCAGATGAGCTGAAGGCCACCGTCAAAGAAACCTGGGCTTCCATACCACCTCCGCAGTGCCTTCAAACTGATCACCTCCATGCCACGCCGAATTGAGGCAGTAATTAAAGCAAAAGGAGCCCCTACCAAGTATTGAGTACATATACAGTAAATTAACATACTTTCCAGAAGGCCAACAATTCACTAAAAATGTTTTTTTTTTATTGGTCTTATGAAGTATTCTAATTTGTTGAGAGAATGAATTGGTGGGTTTTTGTTAAATGTGAGCCAAAATCTTCACAATTAAAAGAACCAAAGACTTAAACTACTTCAGTCTGTGTGCATTGAATTTATTTAATACACAAGTTTCACAATTTGAGTTGAATTACTAAAATAAATTAACTTTTCCACGACATTCTAATTTATTGAGATGCACCTGTACATATTTACTTTGAAATTATTTTCTCAAGTAAATTAAGTGAAGGCGTATGTTACCACAAACATGCGTCTAGGGTTAGTACAGACTAGATCTCAGGTTAGGTGGAGCATGGGGCACATCAGGTCAGTTTCTAGATTTCTGACTAACTGCTTGTTAAGTTACTTTAGTTAAGTTGTTATGCAGTTGCATTAACTATGGGGGGGCTAGATAAAATACTATTGCATGGTTCGGGCATATTTCATAGTACAAGCCATAACCTCTGGTTATTGTCTCAGCTTTAGTCAAGTTGTTATATACACTGAACAAAATTATAAACACAACACTTTTGTTTTTGCCCCTATTTTTCATGAGCTGAACTCAAAAATCGAAGACTTTTTCTATGTACACAAAAGGCCTATTTCTCTCAAATATTGTTCACAAATCTGTCTAAATCTGTGTTAGTGAGCACTTCTCCTTTGCCGAGATACTCCATCCACCTCACAGGTGTGGCATATCAAGATGCTGATTAGACGGCATGATTATTGCACAGGTGTGGCTTAGGGGGGGGGGACCATCACCTCATGCTGCAACATGAGGTGATGGTCATGGATGAATGGCACAACAATGGGCCTCAGGATCTCGTCACGGTATCTCTGTGCATTCAAAATGCCATCAATAAAATGCACCGGTGTTCGTTGTCCATAACATACGCTTGCCCATACCATAATTCCCACCGCCACCATGGGCCACTCGATCCACAACGTTGACATCAGCAAACCGCTCACCCACACAATGCCATACACGCTGTCTGCCATCTGCCCCGTATAGTGAAAACCGGAAACACCTCTCCAAAGCGCCAGACGCCATCGAATGTGAGCATTTGCCCACTCAAGTCGGTTACAACGAGAAACTGCAGTCAGGTCGAGACCCCGATGAGGACAACGAGCATGCAGATGAGCTTCCCTGAGACGGTTTCTGACAGTTTGTGCAGAAATTCTTTGGTTATGCAAACCGATTGTTGCAGCAGCTGCCCGGGTGGCTGATCTCAGACGATTTTGGAGGTGTAGATGCTGGATGTGGAGGTCCTGGGCTGGTGTGGTTACACGTGGTCTGCTGTTGTAAGGCCGGTTGGATGTACTGCCAAATTCTCTGAAACGCCTTTGGAGACGGCTTATGGTAGAGAAATGAACAATAAATTCACAGGCAACAGCTCTGGTGGACATTCCTGCAGTCAGCATGCCAATTTCACGCTCTCTCAAAACTTGCGACATGTGTGGCATTGTGCTGTGTGATAAAACTGCACATTTTAGAGTGGCCTTTTATTGTGGCCAGCCTAAGGCACACCTGTGCAATAATCATGCTGTCTAATCAGCATCTTGATATGCCACACATTGTGAGGTGGATGGATTATCTCGGCAAAGGAGAAGTGCTCACTAACACAGATTTAGACAGATTTGTGAACAATATTTGAGAGAAATAGGCCTTTTGTGTACATAGAAAAAGTCTTTGATCTTTGAGTTCAGCTCATGAAAAATGGGGGCAAAAACAAAAGTTTTGCATTTATAATTTTGTTCAGTGAAGTTAGACTAACTATAGGGGGGGCTAGATAGAAACACTACTGAAGTATCATAGTGCTAGCCATATGATTATTGTTTGAGCTTTAAATAAGTTGTTACATAGGTGACTGTAGGGGGCTAAACAGAACCATTATTTAAAAATGACAGTTAGTTAGCCATAACCTCTGACTAATGATCATAAAAATTTACTGAAAAACAAAGTGCAGAAGTGAATAGCTGTGTGTGTGCAAAGACTGAAGATGAAGATGATAAAGTTCAAGCAACAGAATAAGGAGGGATGGAGGGGGTTTTGGAGGTGGACGAGGAGACGGCGTAGGGATGGTGAGAGGCAAAAGTGCGGGGATGATGGCAGGATGTGGTGAAGGGATGGTGATGGGAGGATGACGATGATGCCCTGGCGACTTAGATGGTGTTTGGCACATGGCACAGACCCAGAGCATCCCAGTGCCGATAACACACGGCGGAGTCGAGGGAGCGAGGAGCCAAGATGTAGATGGTGTGGCTGATGACATCTGGGGGCCGACCGATGTCTTGCAATGCTTAATAATAGCTTTTTTCAAATATCGTACTTTTCCAAATATTAAAATTATAAATACATAAATATTTAAAATATATTGCAGCATAGGCCTACACATGGTTATAAAGTACATTAAAAACTCACTAAAGTGTAATTATTTTATGTTCTTACACAAAGTAGACATAAAATATACTTTAAGTAAGAGTAACATAAGTGTGTTTTCTGTAAATACACTAAAATGTCACTAAAAGTATGCTTAAGTTTAGTATATTCCTAAAAAGTGAAACTAAGTTTATTAACATAGTATTTCTAGCATAGCCTACTTTTTAGAAATATATTAAAATGCAATTCAGTATATTTTTAATGCACTTCAAATAAGCATGTTGGGAATACAAATGTATTATAAACATACTACTACGTCCTTTCAACCTGGGATCACATGGTGTCCAGTGTAAAATCGAAAGCAAAACTGCTGTAGACTGTTTATGGACACAAAGTGCAGCTTAAAAATATCAAAAACACAGCATGAGAAAGTAAAGCACACGCGCTTTTCAAATGTTTTCTTCATAAAAAGCTGCACAGAAAGGAATCAGCGCCTTGTGGGAAAAAGACTGCAGGAATAATGGTGCTCTGGCATTGAAGAGAGGAACAAAGAGGAGGGTGCAAAAGGGTTTGATGTGAGACGTCACAGGTAAAGACAGCAAAGTGAAGGGCGGGACAGAGATGAGAGAGAGAGGGAAGGATGGGACTAGAAGGTCAGACAGAGAGAACAAAAAGAAAGGGTTCGATTCAGCTACGGTTGAGAAGAGAGACGTAAATAACAAGACTGACAGGTGAATGGATGCTCTTTTTTGTGTCGAGACTACATTTATAAGTATGTGCAGCTCTGAAGTTCACTTTAAGTGCTGACAAGAGACTGTGAAAAAAGAGTATACCTGAGAGAGAAACCATCAAGAGCTGTGAAGTGCTGTATGGGGAGAAACATTGAGAATATGTTGACATAGCTGATAGGACAATACTAATGTGTTGATAGTGTAAAGGAGTTGCTGAGGTCTTTGTGAAAAAGACATCCGTATACACTCTTTTCAACAACCTCACACTGCTACTTGCAAAAACACACACACAACAGAGAGCTCGAGTGTGTGAACAAGGTCTTTTTGCAAGTGAAAATCCACAGTTTCAAACAGTGTCAAATAATTAACATATCACCACATCGCAGCATACTGCACTCACAAAGAAAGCTCAGTCTGAACAATATGCTGATCACTGGTAGTCTGTTGAAATGCATTTAGTCAAAATTTCTGGCAGTATATTATGTGACAGAACATTTGATTTCAGTCTGGCTCCATTTATTTACTAAAAAATGCAATTCACTTAAAATGCAATTTATACATATTTTGACGTAAATATTGTCAAACTTTTGTCCCTGTGTCTTGTGTTTCCACATGCTACCAGTGTTTCCATGTCCTTATTTGGTTTTCCCTGTTCCTGTCCTCGTTTAGTCTCCATTAGTTTATTAGTCCCCAGCTGTGTTTGCTTATGTAGTTTTCTCCCTCTTTATAAACTTTATCTTTTATCGCTTCTAAATAGTTTTCCAAACTCATTATTTCTATCACAAGTTTTGCGAGCAAATTCAAAGTTACTCGAAAGAGCGCAAAAGGTTTCAAAGCGAACACAAAGTTTCTACGGAAAAGGCAAAAGATTTGCGAGCAAATGCGAAGTTTTGCAAGCAAACGCAAATGTTTGCCAGCGAACACCAACATTTTGTGAGTGAATACAAAGTTTTTCAAGAGAACGCAAAAGATTTGCAGAAGAACAATTTCTTGGGGAAATGCAAAAGATTTGCAAGTGAACACAAAGTTTATTGGGAGAACGCAAAACGCAATAATTGCAAGTGTACTATATATATATATATATATATATATATATATATATATATTAGTATTACAATGTATATTAAAAAAACAAAAACAAAAAAAACAAAACAAAAACCTTGCTACGTGTACTGCATCGGGCTAACCGAGACTTGTCATAGCACTTGCATTTTATTGCTCTTTTGTTGGTTTTGATTGCTTCTGATTGTCCTCATTTGTAAGTCGCTTTGGATAAAAGCGTCTGCTAAATGACTAAATGTAAGACAAAATGTAAATGCTCACCCCTGCAAGTCCCCTGCATGATGCTCAGCAACTGTGATTGGTAGCCAGGGTGTTGCTATGCAGTTATTGCACAATATAGGTGATTTTTACAAGGGTTTTATGGGGGCATTTGCCCTACAAAGATAACAGACCTGACCAACACATAGCAGTCCTCCTCCACAGCCCATCAACTCCACACACATTCCATTTCCAGCTACTGTCCCCATGATTCTTATTCAGGCAGAAGAAGGATGACTTTTAATTGTTTCCCTTGCACACATTTCCTAAGTGTGCCCCTCTGCCAGCGCTCAGAGACTCGGAGGGGGTGGAAGATCCCGTGAGGCTCGTCGGGCGGACAAGGCCGTGAGGACTGCAGAAAGAAAAATGCACAACTCTATAAATACATTTATGGCAAGAATGTTCGCTTTCAAAAAGGCCATTTCCTGCTCTGTGAAGCTGTCACATATTTATATTCATATTCACATAGCTCATATTATTCTCATGATGTGTGTCTGTGATGTTGATATATGGTTACCGCTTGGATGCAAATAGAAGGCAAAGGTGGAAACTGGTTTCTGTGAATGTCAATAGTATTTTCATAGAAATGAGAAAAAAGATATGTATATATAATTTATTGTTCCAGATACGGAAGGAAACGCAGATCCCTTGCTTACTGCTATGGCTGTTTGTTCCTGCTTCAGAAACACAGCATAAAATGAAGGAGTCAATTAGACAAGTAAAGCGCATTACACTGCATTAATTTTCCCTGCATATGGAAATCAGACAGAAAATTGATTCATTATTCTGTGTTGAAAGCAATTATAAAGTTTACACTGCTCGCATTAGAGAGGCTGGAAGGTTGTTGACAGCTTAGACACAGAGTGGGCTTTTGGTTTGATAATTGCTCATTAAACGTGGAGGTGGTGTTGAGTTCTGAGACGGTCACGTGGCTCGATGCAGTCGCACACCCTGTATCTAACCCCTATCTCCGAATGCAGAAAATTAACAAAGGCTAACAAAGTGACGAGAAACAGTATTAGCTGCGGACGTTTCAGCCTGTTACATGGTTCTCATCATCTCTCAGTCATTTGCTTTTTGACATTTTGACACTGAGGCATAAATGAAGGTAAAATTAAAGTTTTATCTCAGATTGACTTTTAAATTTTTTTCTCTAATTGATTATTGGCTGTCTGAAAGTGTCGCACGCAGAAGAGACGTGGCTGGGAAAATTAAAGACAAACCAGTGCTAAACTTTCCATTCAGATGAATGCAAGCTGTTGTTTGGAAACCTTTTGACTGCTTTTTTTCATTTGCTTTAATAGGCTTTTGTGTTTTTGTAGCTATATCATACTGTATATGGATCAAGCTGACCTTGTTGAAAAAACAGCATATGCATATATGCTGGTCATGAGCTGGTCATGTGCTGGTCCTAAGCTGGTCCTGATCAGGAGCTACTTGCTTAGGACCAGCACATGACCAGCTTAAACCAGCTCAAACCAGCAGTCATGCTTCAAAACATACCTAACCAGCATATTCAGTTTTTTTCAACAGGGGAAGTTGAGAACTGTATCGGCTTGATTCACGAACCATTCAGACCATTTTAATTAATTATTTGTACATTAAATGCACATCACTATTAGTGGATATCAAGTATTCTAGTAAATAGGTCTGATTATCAATACAGATTGCCTGATAAGATTCTGATTCACAAGCTCTTAATTAACTGTGCTACTTTAGTATCACTGATACACTACTATAGTTTTTGTTGTTTTGAATTAGATTTTATTTTTATGCTTTCTGTTTTAATTTAAAGTTTTAATAATTTTGTTGTGTTGTAATTAAAGAAAAATACATCCATATATTTTTTTATATATATAAAAAATACTGTTAAAAATGTTGTCCTCCATTTCCATACATTTCAATCATAAAACTAAATTTACATTTCACATTTGAAGAAAACTGCTTCGAATGCCTTGGGAACGCCTTGGTGAGACCATGTTCTGAAGCATGTGTGAAATCAGTCCAATGGAGAAGCGAGACATCACGAGCGGGATGACGTGAGCAACCAGGAAGCATGAAGGCGCATCCGGCTAATGCACATTAGCTTCTGCGGAAGCGAGTGCCTGAAGGGATGCAGGGAGTATGACAAGAGACGCAGCGTCTCGTTCCCTTAGGGGAACCATGGTTACATATGTAACCTCGAGATGTTCTCCTTCAGGTACTTGAGCTGCGTCAAACCCTTGGGAACGAGAATATCCACTGTGCCATACGAGCAAGTCCCTGTCCGGTGTGTATCTGGCGAGCATATCAAGACGAGAGAACTTGGGACCCTGGGGAAGGGAGGAGGACAGAAGGCTTGCAGTACTACAGGACCGGGCAAAGAAGTGGGCACCTTAGGGACATACCCAGGTCTCGGGTAAAGGAACGCCCTAACCATGCCAGGGGCAAACTCCAGGCACAATACAGCAAGTGCCTGAAGGTCTCCTATCCTCTTCAGCGAGGATATGGCAAGCAGGAAGATCGTCATCAACGTGAGGAGCTTATCAGAGACATCTTCAATGGGTTCGAAAGGAGTATTGCACAAAGCCTCCAGAACTACTGCCAGGTTTCATGAGGGCACCTTGGTGTGCTGTTCTGGCCTCAGTCTCCGGGTGCCATGGATGAAATGTGTAACTAGTGGGTGTCTTCCCAAAGACTGACCACTTAGAAGGGCGTGATAAGACAGCTATGGCTGCCACGTAAACCTTCAGAGTGGAGGTAGATAACCCTGCGGAGAAGCGCTCCTGCAGAAACTGTACCAACTGGGCAGCTGAATGTAATGTAAAGAATGTAAAGAATGTACTTCTTTATAGTCCAAATATGCAGTTTGTTAATAAAGATAATGCCTATTTAAAAATTTGCATCAACTTTGGTCTCATTAATCTATTATTTGTTCCAGAGAAGATAATTTTGGCAAAATCTCATGTTTATGTAAATTCAGTGCTTTATATTAGAGCGCTGCCTTTGTACTTTTGACTGAATTGCCTAGCAACTTTTATGATGGCTGTTGTTGTTGTTTATTAAATGTATTTATTCAACAAATAATATTTTCTATAAATAATATTTAACACAAATAATAGTATTTAATAATACAGTTCAGTATTGAGAAACAGTGCTTGTTCATAATGGCGATTTTAGTTACACTGTTGTGCCATTAGATGGTGACGAGACTGTTTTGATGAGTCAGCAGTAAAGACTTTTACATTGAAAAGTTATAATGCTATAAACGGAAGTTATTTTTAGTTTCAACAACAACTTGATGCAGCGAACAAATGCACTGAGCAGCAAAATCCCCCTTTACAGATGAAAGGATATTAACGTTACGACAAAGTTTAAAGCTGCAGTCCGTACGTTTTGCCTCTTTGTCGCCATCTCTGTTTTAAAACTTGGAATTGCAGTTTCTTGTGGAATTATCTTGCTTGTGTGGGCTGTACTCTGGCATGGCTCCAGCACGGATGAATTTAATGTTTTGAGGTGAATGTGTAGTTGTCAGTCACCGCACCGGTGTGGATGTTTACTGTATTTCACAATCACAAATTCTAGCCTATGGCTTGGAATATATGACTCAAATAAGAATTTTCACCGTATATTGCCATCTGAAGAAGTACAGTAAGTAACAAGCCTGCCACGTTTGTGGAACTGAGGAAAAAAGAATTACCGCAAATCGTGCTACCAATCGTGATTTAATCTAAAGATTGGTTAGCTCATGTCACATAAAACCGTGCAAAGTATTATTATTGTTATACTTTATTCTCAAATTATTAATGTTAACAACATCAGCATTGCGTGACTATGAGTATAGTGTGTATTAACGTGTAGATTTCAATTTCTGTATAGTCTAATATAGAAATTAGAAAACATTATAATAATAACTGTTGTGAATCGGGCTAAAGTAAGGCAGAAGTTTTGAACACTGGCTGGTTATGTACTTGCTAAAATATTGATTTCGGATCATTTTTAACCAAAAAAAGTTATGGACTGCAGCTTTAACTAATGTTATTGTGAATACGAGACTGTAGTGGACAGCACATTCCAGGGCCCAGTTTATAGCGGGGCCCCTCTCTGACCACAATAGTCAACAAAGGTTTGCTTCATTTTGATTGGATTTTGGTGGACTAACATAAGCAAACTGTCCAACGAAATCAGAAAAAGATGCCAGGACAACAGCCAGACACCTCTTAGAGGGCAAGAAAAAGACCTTTGGTACAAAGCCCGGGAAGGACAGGACTTCCAATTGGTCAAAATGCAGTTTCCGCCCTTCACCCACCAACAGACTGATTCCTCAGGTTTTGGACTGTGACCACAATCAAAATTCCTTAGGACCTCTGGACGCAGCAACAGTAGGCGAAACAAAGAGAGAGACCACAGATTTCCATCCAAATCCACTCAACTATGTTCTCAAACCTTAAACTGATGCAAATTACAACAAACACACCTCATACTTATTCAGAGAAATAAGTATTCTCAGTGACAGCGATGTGTAGTGCAACATCTTACACAAACTCAGCTGTTAATGGACAAATGAATGCATGCATGACAATTTAATCTTCTTCCATCATGTTTGGACTTAATGTGTTCGTAACATTGCCAAATGTATTCTGGTTGTGGTTTGGTAAGTGAATAATGCATTGTTAAAGCTTTAGTGACACTTCTCTAAATGTGCAAATAAGTTCCACAGGAGGAAAGAAGGGTGGGCCAAACCGTGCCCCCCCACTCTGATGGAAACAGCCAATCACAGCCAATAGAGAAGCGACAAATTGCAATCTCCTCCTTATAAGTGATAAGATAAGTGTAAGAGATAAGTGTACCTTCCCAAAAAACAAAGTTCTGAATCTCTAGCCCAGAGAGGCAGAAGACACACAGACATTTGCAAAAAAGGTTAAGCTCCGGCGAGCAAACGTTCACTTTAAGGTACTTTTGAAAATTTCATATCAGCACACTGTGATTACCTACGGCCGGCGGCCAAATCACAGCCATGCCGATATACAGCCATATCACATGTCTACGAGTGTGAAATTTCTTATATATATATATATATATTAGTGCTGGGCAATGGCACATTTTTTTTTAATCGCGATTAATCACAGGATTTTCTGTGAATAATAATGAATTCAAAAGTAGTGTAGGCCTATTGTGCACTTTTTAATTTAAAAGTACTGCTATATGAACAAAAGTGCAATGCTTTTTTACAGCATTATTCATTTTACATAGTAGCAGTTAAAATATTTATTGTAAATCTCAATATATAACATTAATGTAATCAAAATATAAAACCAAAGCTATTTGCCACTGACAGTACAAGCAACACTTGATGGGCGAATGCAGGTACCAGGCTTCTCGTGTGATGATTGAGTTGATGAATTAATAATTTCTTTATGAACTGGTTAAAATAATCTAAAGCTTTTGGGTTATTTCGCATATTATTAAGCAAATAGTGTATAAATAGTGTCTACATGAACTCTAATTCTATTTGTATACAAAAAAAATAAAACGTTCTTGAATTAAAAAGCCTTGGAGTAACTATGCAAAACAAACAAACAAACAAACAAACAAAACTCTTCATTGTTTTCCCTCAAAGCGTTAAATGTTACCTGGTGGAGTTTGAAATTAACATCAAACTGCTTCTGTTTCACACAAATGCCATGTTCGGTTAGAATTGCCCAGAACTCGTGCATCCTTGGAAGCAGAGCTGCACGGAAAGTTACAAAAAATGTCCCGCACACCGCCACGCGAAACTACGTCGCGCGGTCAGTCGGGCCATATGATTGTTCTGATTGACTTCAGTTGGCGAATCAGTGCGCGAGAAAGGGGCAGAACCGATGTGCTACTTGGCCATCGGGTGTCGAGCGTCGGCTTGGTGTATCAAGGCAACTTTGGACCCAGATGCTGCCGATGTGAGCCAAGCCTGCAGTCTGCCTTCATCGCCACTAGTTTGTTGGCGTCGGCTTGGTGTGTACCGCGCTGTAGCTCGGTACACATCAAGCCGATGGTCGGCCGTAGGGCAGTTTTTGTTTGTTGGCCGACTAAGTTTTCTCAGTGTGTTCCACACCATCGGCTGAAGTTGGTTCTCGTCTGCTCATCTGAATTAGCATCGGAGCTCAGTCTGATCGGCTGTTCAGCTGGCGAACCAGTGCACGAGAAAAGCGCAGAATGGACATGCTACTTGGCCATCAGCTGTCGAGCGTCAGCTTGCGTGTCAGGGCAACTTTGGACCCAGACACTGCCAATGTGAGCCGACCCCGCCAATGTGAGCCGACCCCGTAGGTTGGTTAAGACGCGTGATGACACCCATCCCAAGACAGTACTGATCAACATTCCACCCCTCCTTTGACCTATGGTTTGTCTGTATGTGTATTCAAAACCAGTGAGCAATGGGCTTTCATAATAATAAAAAAACTGCGTTAATGTGTGATAAAATAATTGTCGGCATTAATCAATTAATGCGTTACCGCGACAATAACGCATTAACTTGCCAAGCCCATATATATATATATATATATATATATATATATTAGTGCTGTCAATCGATTCAAAAATTTAATCACATTAATCACAGTCATGGACTCTGATTAATCATGATTAATCACAAATTTAAAATACTAGGATTTACCTGTAAATGTGTTGAAATAAAGAAAAGCATGACAAACTAGTTTAAGGCAACAGAACCTTTCACACTTCAGCCAGGTATAAGACATAATCCTTATTATTCTTTTGTTTTTATTCAGCCATTATCAGCCTTTTACTGGCAATAAAACGTTTACCAAGCCACATCGCTTCAATCCCAGTATACATTTACCCAACTATTATCAAAAGTATTTCTATTTTCTTGCGACCTTACGTGAAGTATTATGACAAAATGCATTATAAAGAAGAATTGGACCCGTTCTGGTGCATTAGAGCTAACATTAGCATCATGCTTCATAAGACAATTTATGAGATTAATAGTACACTTTTACTCAGAACTCGCTTCAAACCACCACCGAGTGTTTGTAATAACTTCCTTTTGCGATCACATGTGGAATTTGGTCCTTTACTGTTGTTAAAATATGCTGTTTATAGCCTTTTATATCGCTGCAAAAATTAGCATAGATGTACACATTTAACTCAAGAAAATCACATACAAACTGCTGTCATGTTTATTTCTGCTGTGTGAAAGCCTTAACATGTATGCTCTGCTGAAACTCACGTTTTCTGTTCTAAAGTTGCCAGGTATACATTCCAAGTATAATACACATTAGTAAAAGGATCTATTTTTTTTTTTTTTTGTCTATATACACTTTGGGCGGCCGCGGTACATTATAAAAGTAGCCCAAAAAACAGCAACCCACGGCTCTGTAATTTTTCCTGCGACTGTATTTTCAAAATAGCCCACTTGTGCCGCTGCCCTGGCAACACTGGTTCGCTGTAGCCTCATCACACAATGATTCGATGATGGCAAGAAGTTGGGGTCAAACCTTATCAAACGATTAATTTGCATTAAAAAAATATTAACGTGTTAAAATTTTTTAGATTAATCACATACGTTAACATGTTAATGTTGACACCCCTAATATATATATTATATATATATATATATATATATATGTAAAAACTTTTTTTTTTTTTTTTGCTGTATGGGGCCACCAAAAGCAAGCGTATCTGCCCACCCCATTATGTGCTGCTGGAGCCTTTTTTATAAATGCGAGAGCTCAAACACTGAAATAATCCATGCATCTCCATCATCCACCCCATTCTGCAGCACAGAGATAGGAGATAAAATAGCTGTGCGTGCGAATGAATGTATTTACATTTTAATCAGCCTTTTAGAAAGAAACCGCACACATTTTCTAAGAATTATGCCTGATATTGATGTGTTAATATCCATTCAGCAGAGAGCTTCATTAATTTTATATTACAAGAGGAGCAATTAACCAGTTTAGACACTATATACTGTGCTTTAGCACAGTTCAGATCAATAAGTGGTGCCTTTCCAACTTTAAATATTTGCATATTTCTAACTTTCTTCTCCCTTTGCAGAGAAAAAAAGACTTCTACTGATAAGATGCAAGCACCTGCGAGGCACTATCAACAGTTGGTCAATAAAGAAACGCCACTGATCTTTTACATTATAAGAAGCATGCTAACATTTCAAACATGTAAGTATTTCACCTCAGGATATGCAGCTTATGAGTTTGTGATATGCTGTTGTTCCAATTATTGTGACTGATGCAATCGATTCAGACATTTAAAGCAATCTACAACCATTTATCAAATGTCAATTCCTCAAAGATAGGCACATGCACAAATACAGCAATGCGAGAGCTTAACGTAGAAAGAATTACGGTTTAAGTGACGTGGTAATTTGCTTCGGTTTAATCAGAGGTGGCATATTGAACGTCATCCAATCAGAGAGTGATCTTTACATCACTTAAGCTCCTAATGAGCTGTATGCGCATTATGAACGCTCACACTCAAATAACAAGGCTCAAGGTCATATTCTCACACAGCATATAAGGTCAAGCTCATTATTTGTCCATTGACTGCGAACAGTATAGGAAACACAAGTGACATTTTTCTCTAATTTATTATTGGCTGTTCTGTCATAAAACAGAACAACAACCTGTAAACAGCTGCTAGTGATATAAAACTGTGTATTTACAAAGACAGGTCAGTATTAACAAACCGTAGAAAATCTTATCAAATATCAAAATACTGACATTACTAGAATCCCACCTAAATGGAGTGCAATAGTCTGATTCACAAAACAAATTAATCTAAAGGTGGAATCACATTTACTGTTTCCTTTGCTTCATTCAAAGTTAAAATTTGGCAACAGATAATGAAATTAATTATTTGCCCACAAAATTTTAATGAAATTTTGCTGTCATCACACCTTTGATTTCAGTGAATCATAAACATACAGCATGACTAATTTAGATTCTCTCAACAAATGACTCTTATGAGTGAATCGGTCTTAAAGTCTCTTTAATCAGTCTGAGACATTGCATGTGTAATTTATAACATTAGCAGGAAGAGGCTTTTTTTCCACAATTAACCAAAATAGATACTGTATAACTGAAAGAAGAACTTAAATATATATTTTTTTGAAAAACATTTTTTATTCTAATAATATATTTTCAAAAACATACAAAAATGGCAGAAATAATGTAATGGTAGAAGATGTGTGTGTGTGTGTGCATGTGTGATTTATGTATATTCTACAGAAATACTGTATAAAAATTCTATATAAAATGCAAAATGGACATTGCAATTGTAATATACCCAAATGAATCAAAATTGAATCAACTTGTGAGCTTGTGAATCATAATTGAATCAGGAAGTATGCATTGTTTCACAGTGCTAATGACTTAAAATACACAAAACTGGAATTTCCCTCCTTTTTTATATTTTGATGTTTACAGATATAAAGTTTTAATTATATACATGCATTGCCCACTGAACTAGAAGGGGTTACTATTTCAGTTACTATTTCACCTTAAAGGGATCATATGATGCGATTTCTTGTTTTCCTTTTCTTTAATCTGCTATGTAGCTGTTTGTGCATGTGTACGATCTGAAGAGTTACAAAGCTCAAAGTCTCCCAGAAAAGGATTTATTCTATCTAAAAGAGAAGGCTGATCCAGACCGGGCTAAAACGCCTTCGTCATGATGTGGAAATATTTGTGTAATGCCACCCAAAGAAAGAAGCCGTTGTAAGGGAAACAGGTCAATTTAGCTCAAAAGGAATTATTTATGATTTTATTGGGAATTTGGACAGAATCGCTGTTTTACGGCTGATCACTGCGTCGGCCAGTGATTTACCGAAGGAGCCGTATAACATCAACTCTGCACTGGATATTAAACTCCAAAATATAGTGAAACCACTATTAATTAGCACAGTAACAAGATTGGCAGTTTAAGACATTAACTTGTAAGCACAAAACACAAGATACTTCTATTTTCTGTTAATATAAACTAGATCGTAAAGTTTGGATACAAACAGTTGGCTTGAAAAAGCCTAGCCAGAAAATTTGTAAAAGTTTTAAAAGCTTGAAGTTTGAAGGTTTTCAGTTTGAAAGAGAAAAAGTGAGGAAAAAATGAGTTTAAGAGAATGAAAATGTGAAATCCCAAGTTTATAGCAATATGTGCAATTGCATAGACCTGAACAACCATCAGTCACTTAATTAACCCTCTCATTGAGTTTTTCAATGATGCTAAAGTTTATATTAAATGCACCAGCTCAGCTAGGATCTTGAGATACTTGCATTGCGTGTTCAGGGGGTTCCCTTGTAGTCATAGAAAGGGGTTTCCCAAGGTTGCTGATTGGCTGAAGTTCAGTAGTCGTTGGAGTGACGTCTTGGACATTGGCTGAAGTTGCGGCGTTGTGGTCTGGTTGAAGTTTTGAGGCGATCACACTCGAAGTGAACTCGGAGACACGAAACTCCCAATGGAAAGACAAGAAAATTAAGTAAAAGAATAAAAGGATGTAACGAGACTAGATGGTTTTTCTTCTCATCGTGGTTAGATAGCAGCGGGCGTGCAGGCCGAAGCACGCTGGAACGGCGCTCAAAGAACGCAAAAAGTGCTGGCAAAAAGCATGGCTAAAAGCACAAAGCAAAAATTAATGACAAAAAGCATAATTTGATGCTGTCCTGAGTTTTTAAACTGACACATCCCAAATGGTGTCTCGACCAATTAGACATTGTCTTAGCTTGGGTTGTTGCTCTGTTTCTCCTCCCAATTCATAAATCAACATGTTAACTTATAGTCAGGTCCATAAATATTGGGACATCGACACAATTCTAACATTTTTGGCTCTATACACCACCACAATGGATTTCAAATGAAACGAACAAGATGTGCTTTAACTGCAGACTGTCAGCTTTAATTTGAGGGTATTTACATCCAAATCAGGTGAATGGTGTAGGAATTACAACAGTCTGCATATCTGCCTCCCACTTGTTAAGGGACCAAAAGTAATGGGACAGTTGGCTTCTCAGCTGTTCCATGGCCAGGTGTGTATTATTCCCTCATTATCCCAATTACAATGAGCAGATAAAAGGTCCAGACTTCATTTCAAGTGTGCTATTTGCATTTGGAATCTGTTGCTGTCAACTGTCAAGATGAGATCCAAAGAGCTGTCACTATCAGTGAAGCAAGCCATCATTAGGTTGAAAAAACAAAACAAACCCATCACAGAGATAGCAAAAACATTAGGCGTGGCCAAAACATCTGTTTGTAACATTCTTAAAAAGAAGGAACGCACCGGTGAGCTCAGCAGCACCAAAAGACCCGGAAGACCATGGAAAACAACTGTGGTGGATGACCGAAGAATTCTTTCCCTGGTGAAGAAAACACCCTTCACAACAGTTGGCCAGATCAAGAACACTCTCCAGGAGGTAGGTGTATGTGTGTCAAAGTCAACAATCAAGAGAAGACTTCACCAGAGTGAATACAGAGGGTTCACCACAAGATGTAAACCATTGGTGAGGAAGGCCAGATTAGAGTTTGCTAAACGACATCTAAAAAAGCCTTCACAGTTCTGGAACAACATCTTATGGACAGATCAACTTGTACCAGAGTGATGGGAAGAGAAGAGTATGGAGAAGGAAAGGAACTGCTCATGATCCTAAGCATACCACCTCATCAGTAAAGATGGTGGTGGTAGTGTCATGGTGTGGGCATGTATGGCTGCCAGTGGAACTGGTTCTCTTGTATTTATTGATGATGTGACTGCTGACAAAAGCAGCAGGATGAATTCTGAAGTGTTTCGGGCAATATTATCTGCTCATATTCAGCCAAATGCTTCAGAACTCATTGGACGGCGCTTCACAGTGCAGATGGACAATGACCCAAAGCATACTGCAAAAGCAACCAAAGAGTTTTTGAAGGGAAAGAAGTGGACTGTTATGCAATGGCCAAGTCAATCACCTGACCTGAATCCGATTGAGCATGCATTTCACTTGCTGAAGACAAAACTGAAGGGAAAATGCCCCAAGAACAAGCAGGAACTGAAGACGGCTGCAGTACAGGCCTGGCAGAGCATCACCAGGGATGAAACCCAGCGTCTGGTGATGTCTATGCGTTCCAGACTTCAGGCTGTAATTGACTGCAAAGGATTTGCAACCAAGTATTAAAAAGTGAAAGTTTGATTTATGATTTATTATTCTGTCCCATTACTTTTGGTCCCTTAACAAGTGGGAGGCACATATGCAAACTGTTGTAATTCCTACACCGTTCACCTGATTTGGATGTAAATACCCTCAAATTAAAGCTGACAGTCTGCAGTTAAAGCACATCTTGTTTGTTTCATTTGAAATCCATTGTGGTGGTGTATAGAGCCAAAAATGTTAGAATTGTGTCAATGTCCCAATATTTATGGACCTGACTGTATAAGTCACATGGTCCGAATTTTCCCACTCTTGCAGAGTATAATTTTGGACATGATTTCTATAACAACAATCTGATACATTTAACAAAGAATTGATTTGGAAGAAACGTTTCATATATATAATACTATAAACTATTCAATAGTTATTCAAAATACATAAACAATAAGTGATTAGCACATGATCGTCAAATGTGTGGGTTACATACATAATATGGAGTTATGCATAGAAATGATTAGTTGCTCATAAGTCCTTTTTAGATGATTTTGTTGCATCTACACATAGCCATTCTGCTAAGTAAGAATGTGGTTTGGTGGTTCTAACACCAATCTGATTGAATCTTAAATTGTCTGATTCGCTCTGAAACCCTACACCGTGGATTCAGTAACCACACAGTAGTGTTGATGCAGCCATGTTAGGGAGACGCTGTGTGTTTCTATGCGAAAGCAAAAGCACTTTATTTGGCCTTCCGAAAGTAGATGCAATTAGGAATCATTGTTAAGATTTGTTTACAACAGAACAGCACAACCCAAATGTTTGAATTTGTGCAACGCATTTTATGGACGACAGTTTTGTGAACCTAGGAGAGTACAAGGCTGGCTGCGCACAAAGGCTATTTCTAAAAAAAAGTTCAATTCTGACTTTGCTATGACAATCTGGCACTTCTGAATCAGCGACTGTAAGTATGTTTTGTTATTAGTTTAAGTATTTGCTATTGACTGTTCATTGACTGCTTGAACTGATGGTAAAACTAAGGACATTATTAACTGTCTTTATATTTACTTTGAAAGCTGAAGCTCGTGATTATGGTAAGAGGCCGTTACATTTCCGATGCACACTTGTGGTGTTCAACCAATCACAATGCACTGTGTCAACTGGCCAATCAGAGCAGACTGCACTTGTCGGAAGGAGGGGCTTTGAAGAAAACGACGCGTTTGAGAGAGGTGGGGCATAGAGGAACTACAATAATGTACAGTATATGAAAAATAATGTGTTTTTTGAACATTAAAGCATGTCAACATATTCTGTTACACCAAATGCACAAAATAATGATCTTTAAAATAGCATCATATGACCCCTTTAACACATTACATTAGACTGTTGCCTACAGACACTTTCCTGCTTTTTTAATTCCCAAACAATTAAGCTTGTCACTCCTCTCTCTTCAGATTCTAGCACAACTTTAGAAAGCAAGCACACACAGTGTTCCTCTTTATAGACACAAAAAATGCGTAGAGCTCATTCATGACAGCTGTAATAAATGCAAATAGAACAAAACTGCAGCATGATGTCGTATCCAAAGTTAAATGACAGCTCTTTTTTTTCTTTTTGGATGCTTTTGAAAGTGGCGCAGCGAACACTTTATATTTTTGTACCAAACAGAATCTAATGCAGTGACTAGCCTTATTGCTAATTTAAGTCAGCATGATGGAAACGATGGCATTGTATAACACTTTTACCTGAGGCTTCTGTTTGACATCAAAGTGTTTTTTTTTGTTTTGTTATTTTTCAACACCTTAACAGTAGTGAGTCACTGTAAAAAATGAATGTTAAACACAGCTGCCGAAAATGTGTTCCACCCCCAAAAGCCCTCCACCTCCATCTTGTTTAATGATTGTATTTCTGCTACTGATTAAACATGATTTTTATTGGGAGATCTGTGCCCTAATGCAATTAACTTTTCACTAGCTAACACCACCAAGTGAATATCATTACATTACCTGGAACAATTAAGCTTGTTGATACACAGACAAGGCAGAACAAAATGTCTCAAAAAGCCATTTATGATTTCCCACAAGAACAAGGAGAAATTGCCTTTAATCCATTATGCAGATGCATAGTACAGAAGAATAGAGGAAAAGAGAATACTCAACACCACAGAAAAACACTGTCTTCAACAACGAACACCTCTATATACACTGGGTTATGTTTTTGTTTAGACTGATGATCAGTTAAAAATGTCATTTGAATAAATTGCAATTAATCACATATATCACCAATTGTTGAAATTGTTGAATTGTTGCCCCCAAATACATATAATTTAAAGACATTATTGTGGCAGAAGAAGTAATATATCAAATAGACATTTAAAAAGTGCCTTTAGTTTTTGGTTTCAGTCAATTAGCAATGTACAATTCATGAAACAAATCATTGTTTTGAGTCAAATCTTTACAATAAATTAATGGAAAGTTCTAAAAAAATAATGTTTTTGTAAGCTGGATCATATCTGCAACTCAATTAGGACAGATGAACTTACAAAAAACAACATTACTAATTATTAATTAATAACAACAATAGAAACAGAAGAAACAGAGATAGAGAAATAGAGAAATAACTGATTCAAAGGAAATTAGTCACACACTATGTCAATATGTCTGAATTTATGTTAAAGATTTATTGCAATATATATGTGTGTATATATATATATATATATATATATATATATATATATATATATATATATATATATATAATTAAATTGTTATGATATTAATAAATGAGTTAATGAGTCATTGCAATATAATTAATAAGTTAATGTCATTGCAATGTTTTTTAAAATTATGGTATTAATAAATTACATTAAATGAATATATAATAAATTCCAACCCAAATAACAAAACACTACATCTAATTAAAATGGCATCTGATTATTACTGGATTTGCATGGCACTGCTATTCTAAATCACGCTAAACTCCACAGGAATACCCATGATGCCTTTGCCAGGGTCCACCACTGCCTAGAGGCAACGATAATACTTAATGAAATAAGTTTATTAATAACTAGCAGGGGGAGAATTCAGAATGAATTAACCCCAGATAGCTCATCACAGCTGCCATTTCCAGTGAAGAAAATCACTTATAGTTGATTCACTTAACTTGCCAGATGTGACAAATACTGTCAGTCACAGACATTTCAGCAGTACAGTGAACAACAGAGATCAGAGTTCTAGTTGGCAAACGTTAACCACACAAAATTGAGAAGCATAGAAATTAATTTGCTTTTATTAATATAACATGCTTTCCCATGGGTCCTTGAGCACCTGAGCACCCACGGGATCAGCATGTATGCCTCCTCTCACTGTCACGTCAGGAGTTCAACAAAATATAACTGCAAAAGTGAGTCACATTGGGTTCATCACCAATTAGCAGTGTGAGTCAGCTATAAAAAAGTTTGACACTTCGCATTCAAAGCAACATGAGGCAAGTTCCAAAGAGGCCAAATGATTGGTTGTCAAATTAAAGGTGCTTCATTTACAACACTTCTAAATTTAATGTGTCATGGGTAATAACCTGGCAAACAAAGACGAAATGAGGAAAACATGGGCAAACGGCATCAGAAAAAGACAAAGAGTTGCTATTTGTATTCAAGGTCAATGCACAAGATGTATAACCTGATGTGAGGTGCACAAAAACCCTTGACTCCCGAATGAAAAAAATTAACAGTGCTTTACAGAGTCTGATGATTTAAAACACATGATTGCAGCCACATGCATTTGGTCCTTGATATTCATGATATTCGTGCCATTATGGTCTAAGGACAGCTATTCAAAATAGATATGTATTCTGACAAAATCATTTTAAGCAACGTATTGTATATTTATAGGTCAATAACAAATAAAGAAAGCACTATAAAGAAAAGGAAAAATATAGTTTAAACGTGCCAAGTTCTAAGGAATGTACATCTTTTATTCATATTGGCTTCATATGGCTTTGAAAGTTGATGTTTCTAAAAGAAATGCAAGAATGCAAGGCTACATTTTTTTTTAGTCAGTATCTCCTCCTAGAGCTTTAAAGCTACAATCTCCAAACTTGGGTCAGACCTTCAGACTGAATTGAAGGGGTCAAAACATTTGTACAATAAGACTTTAGAGTGTAATCTGTCACTAGCAAAGCTTAATCACTATACTAGACAACATGTTAGCAACATAAATCATGCTAAATCATGTTAGCAACATGCTAATTATCCCAAAACATTTTAATCATGCTAAAAATGTGCTAACAACATGCTAATCTAATTAGAAACATACTAGAAACATGCTAACAACATGCTAATTATGTTAAAATCATGTTAGCAATGTGCTAAATCATGCTAAAAACATGCTATCAACATCTATCTAATCTATCTAAGCTTTCAAACTGCTTTTACACTGCTTCAAACTTTCAAATGTCTTTTTCAAGTGAACTTCAAAGTTCATTTGTGAAATTTACTCATCTAGTTAAAATTTAAATAGCTGTTTTCTTTTTGAATATATGTTAAAATGTAATCTGTGATGCTGAATTTTCAGCATCATTACTGCAGTCTTCAGTGTCACATATCCTTCAGAAATCATTCTAATATGCTGATTTGCTGCACAAGAAACATTTATTATTATTATTATTATTATTATTATTATTCAGCGTTGAAAACAGCTGTGGTGCATTTTTTTGTGGAAACAATTTTTTTTTTTGGATGATTGCATTTATTTGAAATATATATATTTTGTACAAATGTAAATGTCTTTACTGCCATTCATTGCTGAATAAACTTTTTCACAAAAAAAAAAAAAAAAAAAAAAAAACCTTACTCACCCCAAACTTTTGAACATGGTGAAATACATTGTTACTGTGTTAATGCCTGTGGCAAAAATGTAGTCACTGATATATTGCTAATATTTCATTAAATTATAGTTGATATTTCACTAGTGCCTGATGGTTTTTTGGAGGGCTTTTAAAAATCGTGAAATGGCCAAACAGCTGCCATTTAGATAAATAGGAATGTCAGCGTATAGCTTTCTACAGGCATTACAGACCTCTTTAGTCCTTGAACACCATTCCAATGAATCAATCACATGGGCTTTGAACACCATTCTTACGGTATAAACCTGTCATTTCAGAGGTGCCTTATGGTTGGGGTTAGAGATCTGTGGTTGGTTAATAGGAATGTTAGATGTCGATCCAGGAATCTGTCCTACTTGGCTAAATCATGTCACTGTAGCCATATGTGAAGCCTGTAAAATATATTAAAAATTCATGCTCATGATAATGAAATAAAAAATCATCGTAATGAAAATCTCATATTCTCTCAACACAACTTCATCTGTCTAATTTAAAACAAGCACCAAAGGCAACTGAAAATAATGAAGCAACTGCATTGCGACAAAGTGGGACGTATTAAGTGTCTTAATCTGTGTGTATATAAATATACATTTTTAAAACGACTGAAGTCTGGAGATCTTAATATAGGCTGAATGAGAATGAGGTGGTGGGCGGTAGTTCTGTAGGTGTGTGTGAACTAATCCTAATTAGTCCATGCAGCGGAGGAGTTCTGTAATAATTACCTGCTGCAGAGATTGTAGACTTGTTATGATCTAGACTGTATTCATTCTGGTGATTATTACTTCTGAAGAGAATGCGGTTTTAAACGTTGTATGCTGTGGTAACCGTTTGACTGTAATTAGTACTGTGATACTACAACTATAATATCATTGTAATCACGCCTTTAATGTGGAATAACAGGCTATCTGACAGAGTCTTTAGAACAGGGCTGTCGCAAAATCAAGTTTGAAAACTAAAAAAAAAAACTGGAAGAAAGTCAAGGAAATCAAACAGTTTGTTAGCTTTTTATTTAAAGCTGCATAACAAGTATTTTGGAGAAAAACTGCTTTACAATGACTTGACTTACAATGACTGTTTTCAATACTGATAGTAAGAAATGTTTCTTGAGCAGCAAAACAGTATATTACAATCGTTTCTGAAGGATCATGTGACAATCAAGATTGCAGTAATGACTGCTAAAAATTTTGCTTCATCACAGGAATAAATTACATTTTAAAGTATATTCAAATAAAAAACAGTGTTTTGTTACATATTTATAAAATTCAGTGCATCCATGTGTAAAAGTTGAGTAACAAACATGATCAAGACAAAAAAGCTCTTACAAAAGCTATAGAGAAGAAATTGTTTCTTTTATACAGTCTTTCTAATGTAATAAAACAAACATTTTCAAGATACTAAATGTTTTTAAAGACACAGCTGACAGTATCATTAATAAGTTTAAAATGTAACATAGCACAGAAAATGTTTCAAAACGTGTAACAAAAAACACAATTTCATCAAGGGTCAGAGCAGCTGAAAAACCCTTCAATTTACTGCCAAAGACTTGCAAAAAGAACTGATGAAAGGAGGGGGGTGGGGGAAAGAGAATTTCAATGCAGGCCATAAGAAGAACACTAAACAAGCCTGACCTTTGTGTCCAGACACCTTATGTCACTCTTGACCAAGAAAAACATAAAAGATCAATTTGAATATTCTAAAATGAATTTGAATAGATATGTGGAGTTCTAGAAGAATGTTTCATGGAGTGATGAGACCAAACTAAAACTTTTGGACCTATGGGTCAGCAATATGTCTTGTGGGGAAAAAAAAGCAAGAACACAGTCTTCATGGTCAAACCTGGAGGTGGACCAGTCCTGTTATGAGGGTGCTTTGCTGTTACAGAAAAATGGAAATCTTTACTGTATGAAAGACATAATGGATTCTTTGAGGTATCAGGCCATTTTGGTTGAGAATGTGATGCCTTCTGTGTAGACTGAAGCTTGACGATCACTGGACTTTTGCTGTGGGACAGTGATCCCAAGTACAAAAATGTGCAAATCTACCAAGACTGTTTAGGAATCAGTTGTAGAATGTTCTTAAGTGGCCTGCTCAGTCTCCAGATTTAAATCGCATTGAAAATTTAAAATCTTTGGTGGGATTTGAAGAGAGTAGTGGAAACATGAAAACCAAAGATTATCAGTGATCTGGAAGCTTTAGCACAGAGGTGTTGGCTAAGATTCCAGTAGAGAGGAGACAGAAGCACTTCCAATAAGGCAATACTTATTTAAGGTTTAAAAGAGTAGAGGATTAGAGTAATTTGGCTTTTGGGGGTTGAATAATTTTGAATAAAAATGAACTAAAAATGAAAATAAATAAATATGCTTATTAATACCTGATATCTACATGTATGAAGATACTTTTTACAGTATAATACTAGTAAAAATGCAGCAAATATTACATTTATTACAAATACAGAGAAAACTGCAATATTGTGAAAAAAACTTTGATATATTTTTCAGGATTCTTTGATGAAAAAAAGAAACAGCATTTATTTGTCACAGAAATCTTTAGTAATATTATAAATGTTACAAAATATTAGACATTGTAATCTTTAATCAATGTTGTGTCCTTGCTGAATGAAAGTATTGATTTCTTTCTTTTTTTACTCCAAACTTATGGAGAATGAAGGAGCACAATTGTTTTCAACATCGATCATAATAAATGTTTCTTTAGCACCAAATCAGCATATTAAAATTATTTTTGAAGGATTATGTGACACTGAAGACTGGAGTTATGACTGCTGCAAATTCAGCTTTGCCATGACAGGAATTAAACAGCAGTTATATAAATTGTAACAATTAAACAGTTTTACTGTATTTTTGATCAAATATATGCACACTTGGTGAGCATAAGAGACAAGAAACATTAAACAAAATCATAATTATTGAAAACTTTTGACCAGTAGTGTACATATCTTCATATCCTCTTTCTCATTATTTCAGTCTTTTTCTGTTACTCTGCAGCACCCACTCTTTCGCCGATCTCGACTGAATGCAACAAGAACGTTACCGGTATTCATTACCATGGGACTGCTTTACAATTCAAATGAACGCTGACCCCCTGTGATATACATGAAATGAGTATGTGAGTTCCGGAACAGACATCTTGTCAGCGGAGTCGCCAAACAAAATTCTATTTCCTCTGGCTGGGCACGACGGGACAGCCCATGTCACCCAGGCTCTCATACCCAATTACCTTTGGGTCAACACAGGGAAATTGGCTTCAACATTGATTATTTTCTATCCCGGTGGGGTGTATGAATAATTGACCCATCTGATGTCCTGAGTTTAACTCTCCCTGAAAACATCGCAGTACAGTTATCAGTCATGAGAGGCCTGTGTGTATGTAGCCTGCTTGAACATCCTCATTTGAAAAAAATCATCTAAGACCATTTCAAACAAAGGCTGGCACTCTTATGCTTTTTATCATTAACCCAGTGTTTATTCTTACCTCATTAGGTTCATCAGAGGATATAAACCTCACTTTGTGGTTATTAACTTTTATTAAAGTCCTAATATTCATTCTTGTAGTAGGAATTGATTTCTTGCCCGTGATTTATTGGTTGATCAGCAGGGGGGTTTGGTCATTATGTGGTGGTCTAACTCTGTACTGTTTAACCTCAGGAGTGCAGTCTGCTGTCTCATCTCCATGGAAACTCAGAAGCGATGTTTAGGTCTGCACATAATGTATAAGAATCTATAAAACACACATTTTATTGGGTTAAAGTTGCCATAAATCTGTATTTATGGTAACCCCAACCCCTAATTTACACATTACAATTGAAACAACATTAGTCCAACCAACTCTGATTTTAGCATTAGGTAACTGTTTCATTCCATCTCTTGTCATGCAATGTATTGATTTTCGGGAAGCTTGGACTATACTAAATGTGGCACTACACTTTGCAATACTACATATTGTGATTCATTTCATGGTAATTGGTCCACCTGATACTGATATAATGCAAAAAATATAAATTATATACCATAAACTAACACAGAATATTATACAATAATTCATAGCTTTCACAGTAAAATGCATATAATGCATTGTTAAACCATTTACAATGCTTTCACTGTATATGGTAAAGTAACTACAGTTCAGTCATGACAAATCTCTGAGCAGTTCGTAACACTCATTTTGATTAATTAGCAATATAAATGTAAATAGGTTTGTTTTTTCACTGACTAGATCTGCTGTATACTACTGCTGTGACTGAGTATGTAGACCTACTTTACAAAACCAAAAGAAATACAGAGAAGAACTTGCTCTACTGAACCCCAAAAGTGTATAATATAAAAAAATCTAGACAGGTGGTGCTGGGGAGGAGGAAGGCTAAAGACTGCACAGACTGAGCTCCATCTAGTCGGACCATAAAATAAGGGAAAGCTTTGATAGAAGAACTGATTCATTAGATGCAGAACTGGCAATGGGACAGCCAATCAGTGGCAAGGAAGGGTTTCATTAGTGAACTTTGTATTTAACCAGTTAGAGTTAGAGTTATACTTTATTGTCCTTTGAAGGAAATTTGTCTTTGACTCAAAGACTCAATAATCACACCCAATAACAACAACATTTTTAAGAAAGAGGAAAAGTAGAAAAGAGTTAAAATACCATCACACTTACTGCAATTTACTATTTAAAATACCAGTAAATACAGGTATAAATGAATTCTTATAGCAATTACTTCTACATAATGGAACATGGCATGAATCACTTACTATTGCTTGTGCGTTTTTAAAAACCAGCAACTCAAAAATAGACTGAAGTGATACTTGAAGTTAACTGAAGTTAACGGGTTTAGAAACATTTTTTTTACAGTGTAGAAGTGAGCATTTTCTTTTCTGTTTTTTATGTGGCCTTGATATGATGACACAAATAAATAAATACATCTATTTATACATATACATATGTATCGATGCAGTATTGTGAACAAAAATGTTGGAGTATATTGCTATATGGTTATATCAGTACAGCCCTCCACATATATGACACAAAAATATTTCAAAATAAATAAAGAGAACTGCACAAAATTAAGCTTGTGCATCCCCATTTATCACTGCTTGTATAAGACACATTGTGCATTCAGCAACAGTTTCTTTTAAAATGTCTATTAAAATTCTACACAACATGCCCCTTTTGATGTTGGATTTCAGCTGTTGCATTTGTGAAGACAGCCTGGAGCAGATTCCATACTGAAAAGTAACAGCAAACAGCAACACTCAACTCAACAGGTCTATGGAGGTCTAAATAAATAAATAAAAAATGATGTATGAAATAAAATATATGATATTTATAAAACTATGCAAAATTAAACAATCTAAATTTAATCCATTAAAGCATACACACACACACACACACACACATATATATATATATATATATATATATATATGGGTTAAACTTACATGATTTAGCATTCCGTTAACATGATGATACTTTCACATTAACCAATGCCCTTTGATTTGGGTGGAAGATTTTGGCTCTGTTTGGTTGACAGGAATGTTGTTCCATTTTGTTCAACAACAAAGGATGTTGATCCAGAAACGAGTCCTACTTTTGTAAATCAACGTTTGCATTCAGCTGCACTTGCTGTAAGTATGTATGTTTGAGTCAAAATTGTACATATTTCACACTGAGCATTGCTGTTGGGTTTGACGTTGCGTGTTGGTGAAGACGGAAGAAAGGTTCACAGCCTGGAGCTGATTCATCGGATAATGAACAGAAACGCTCAGTGAGGTCATCCCACCAAAGTGTCTCCTCGACTCAAAACCGCAGCATTAAAAAATATGATCCATGCGCTTCCTGCCAGCAGTGTGACTGGTACTATCCACAAGGGACTTTTAAAAGCTATTGAATGGTTTTTCTGTGTCTACACTGAATGCGCAAGTTTAATATATTTGACCAGAGGGAGCAAGAGAAGCCATCCTGCAGGTCATTCTATAGATGCAGAAATACAGACTTGAAAAAGGAATAGATCTTTTTTGTCTTTAACCCAGTAACTACTTTTAGAATAGGTGAGTTAATCTTGCATCTCCATTCACAGTTTTTTCAAACTTGTATCATTAATAATGGATCATTTCCATAAGTAGGTTTTGTTGTACTTTCTTCAAATGAATCATGCATTCGGCATGAAATTTTGAGTAAGGTGCCATATAGAGGAGATACTGCTGGATGTCTCTGCACATCAAGAACCCTGAAATTTCTGCCTTGTGTGATGGATTCAGAAACCGTGGTGAGGAATTTGTGTCGCAGTGAAGAATGTGACTTAGAATAAGGGAGAATAATTCCATGCCACACCACCACAGCTGTAAAATTGATCCTCTTCCGGATTAATTGTTTTCCCTTCATCAATAACAACCTGCAACTACAGAGTCATCGGAGAGTCACAGAAGTTTCAGGATGTCGGTAAAATATTAAGTGTGGGTAATTGTCAAATGTGATTCCACCAGAGGTTCAAAGAAGATTTTTTCTTTTCTTTTTTTTTTTTTTCCCCAGGATGTGAGCGGATCTCTCGAGATGATGTTACACAAATGTTGAGGCCAAGATGGTGCAAACAAACAGGGGAAATTTGTTTAGCTTTCAAACAAGCACGTAGGCAACAATGAAACCTGTCAAATCTCTGCTACTGTCTTGAGAAGGTGATAAGCGCCAAACTAATCATTAACTCTGGCTAGCTGTCGCTTGAAAATATACACCACTGATGTTTCCTTCTGCTTGGCTGCTTGCTGCTTAATCTTCTCTCCATTGATTTTACCCAGAGACATCGACAACCGACCCTGACGGCTCAGGCAGGGCCATGGCTTTTTGAAAAGAAACTATGTGCTCAGGTGTTCTCTGAAATCTCTAGTAGTCAGGGACAGCTTTCAGAGAGAACTGCTGCTTTCTTAGCTTTGCAGCTCAGTTCAAAATATGCTTTAGACTTTTATACTCTTTTATAATCTTATAATCATGTGAGGTATACAGCAAAGTCACATTGTATTCGTAAGAAAGAAAAAAAAAATTCTGAGATATGAAGACACAATTACAATACATTGTGTTTGTTTCTTATACTTGAGTTTATGTATGAAGGCACAATTATAAAATGCCACAACTGTGAAACTTATCAATATTCAACAATTATCAAATTGTGCCTTTGTGTTTCATAACTGAAACTTTATCTCACAATAAAGTTTCAGTTGTGAAACACAAAGGCACAATTCTGACACAAAAATAAGATAACTATGAGATATATCAAGGCACAATTATTAAAAAAAATGTTATATATATATAAAATAATATAAAATAGTCACAGTTGTGAGACTGACGTCAGAGTCAACAAAGTCAAAGTTATAGAGCGATATAGTGGTAAAATGACAAAAATAAATTGTGAGATATAAAGTCATAGTTATGAGATATAGCTGCAATATGAGAAATAAAGTTAAATGTGAGACATAGAATCAAAATTGTGAGAAATAGAGAAATAGTCCATAGTATGCAGCATATGTACTGTATCTGTCTAACACGTGTTTTTTTTTTTTTTTTTTTTTTTTTTACGAATGTGTTCCATCATAGCTGATTTTGAAGCAAACAAATGCTTTAAATGAAAAAAAAAAAAAAAAAAAATCCATCGTATCAAGTACATTTGGACTCCATTAAAAAAGGCCAAATTCTTAGTGCAAGAGGTCTTCGGGCTTTGGTTCTTGGAACTGTGACAGCCAATGCATGTTGCCATGGATTTTTTCCAGCTCCCTTGTTGCCAGTGGCAACAGATCAGTTCAACAGTCACTGTATTGTTTCGATGTAAGAGAAAAATCCTGTTTAAAACCGAGGCTAATTCTCTTCCACTATTTAATTGACAGGTTGGTTCAGAGTTGTCAATTCTAATGCACCATTTCTCTGCACTATAAAATAATATAAGAAATGTCTATTTGAGTAATGTGAAAAACCTCAAACATTTTGTATGATGCTTCAAGATGTCCAATTTGCCTGCTCTTTTAATCAATGAAAATCAAATATTAATCAAAACGAACAATAGAGTCATTTTTAATTCTTTGACTTTTCATGAAATATGTAATATTCTTTCAGTCAATTTTTTGTGGACTAAAAAAAAAAAAAAGCACCATATGCAAGGACATGAGCGCCATTGAACTAAATGTTGGGGGGTAGTTGTTATTCTTTTCTAAAGGAGCAATAATTGCCCAACAACGTCTAACCAAATTGTTCAGGCTTGGATAAGCAATTAGGCTAATCGGCCAGTATAATGGCAGAAGAATTGCCACAGTCCGCTCCCATTAGTAGATCTTTTTCCAAGAATCTAAGTGAGAGTCTTGACATTCTCACATCCTTTTTGCTCAACTCATGCTGTCTGACTTCTTTTCACACCTTTACATTCTCTCGTACATTTCTTTCTGTCTTTCACCTACCTTCCTGGTGCATCAATTGCATTACTAAAGCACTTTCATTCATTTTCCATCACCCCAAAGGCAATTATACTGAAAATATAGGGCCTGGAGTTGAGAGTCAATGTTACTTTGAGCCAATATATTTCATGCTGGGAAAGAAGGCTTTAATTGGCACACAGTGACAGGAGAAATGAATGGGAATTTGCTATGAATCCAGTTAAATATATTTTTCAGTGTCGCATGGAAGATGTAAACTCCAAGGGAAAGATGTCTTCTATTCCTCCATTTTTGATTCCTTTTTATTATGGGAGAGAGAGACAGAAAATGTCCGTTTGAAGAATAATAAAGCTTTCTGCTGAATTTTGATGTCTCATCGTGTATGTGTGCTACACTGGGGATGAGAGGAGAGATGAATTCATGAAATAAAATGCTCGGCTTGCTTAATTTCTGCTTCAGTGTTTTACAGTCCTGACAATTGGAAATATTAACCACATCTAAGATTTAATCTGAAAATGTGGCTTTGCATAAGTATCTTGCATGCTTCTGAATAAGTAGCGCTGAATAGGAGAGCATTCTTGATGCACTTACAGATAGAAATATGACTTTTGGATCTATCTGAGACTCTTTTATGCTCTTGTTTCTAACCTGTAAGATGTGTAATATAGATTGAATTTTGAGTCATAGGCATATGAACAAGCCATCTCTGATGCTTTCAATGTGTTGAAATGATGAAAAAAAAAAAAAAAAAAAAAAAATCAGATGAAAAGGCTCATTTCTCAGTCGGTCTCTTTCCCACTTTTTGAATCAAACATAAAAGTATGTAAAAGTAATACTTTGAGGAGTCCTGTTAAATGAATCTTTTTTTTCCAGTTTCAAAGTCTGGCCCATCTTATGCATATCTATTTATTATCCTGCAATGACTGGCATTGCATAACTCATTTAGATAAAGTTAGATTTTATGAAACCTCTTCATTTAAGAATATGAAATAATGATGAAAATTTGACTGATGAAAGACTTGTTTCTCAACTTTTGTATTATAAAAAAAAAAAAAAAAAAAAAACTTTATTGCATTAGCACATAAAAAAATCATCTGGCATTTTAAAACTGAAATTTATTTTCCTTCCTTTCCCTCATAACAAAGTTTTACCCAAAAAATTTAAATACAATTTTACAAAAAGTGAATAAAAATAATGATATTAATAATAAAAATAATGATATAATTAATATTATTAATAATAATAATGTTTAAAATGATTTATTACATTTGTATTAATAAAATTAATAAAATAATACAATATACTGTATATAAAGTTACATTTGAAAATACTGATAAATTAAAAAATATATATATATATCAGTTATATAATGGATAGTTCACTCAAAAATGAAAATGAATTACTCACCCTCATGTTGTTCCAAAATCGTCTTCGGTCATCTTCAGAACATATTTTTGATGAAATCCGAGAGCTTTCGGACGCTGCATATACAACAATGCAACTGAAACATTCCCAGGCCCAGAAAGGTAGTACATCGTTAAAATAGTAAAATTAGTGGTTCAACTGCAATTTTACAAAGCTATGAGAATACTTTTTGTGTGCAAAATAAATAAATAAATAACGACTTTATTCAACTATTTATTCTCTTTCATATCAGTTTCCACCGCTAATGAATTTCATCAAAAATATCTTAATTTGTGTTCCAGAGACGAACAAAGGATTTACGGGTTTGGAAAGACATGGGGGTGAATAATTAATGACAGAATTTACATTTCTGGGTAAACTATCATTTTAAAGCTGCTGGGGGGTGGGGGGGGTCACATGATCAGTTGAACACTTCATCTTGTTAACCTCCTTATAATCAATGTTATTTGAATAGGGCATTTCTACAACTGAAAACTTTTGCGCGATTTTTGCATTTTCCACATCCACGCCAATAGGTGTCAATATGTGCCAGTTCAAGCCCAACCAGCCTGACAAAAAATTGCATCATAATAACAGAGTTCAATTCTTACACTGCCATTCATCAAAAAGGAACGTGCCATTTTGACAGCAATAAGGTGTTTATTTCCTTTGATGTGTACACATACTGTGTAACTACGCGCTCAGTTTGAAATCAGGCCACATTCATTTACATTAAACAAACAGCATGGTGCAGCGACAAAGGCGTTTTCCACGACCACTCAGCCAGAGTCTGTTCTGAGATGCTTTATTGAGTAGTTTCATGAGCAATGAGTGCATCGCAAGCGCAGGCCTAAATGAAAGATGAATCACAGCTCCGCACGATTGCATCGCTTGTGAAATGCGGGCTTGGTAATGAGGATTAACTTGAGCATTCAAGCCTGATCCCACCTGGCACCCCTCATTCTCTGACACAGTGCTATAAACTCCCTGGTGGTTTTCACTCATAGGTTCAGTAACATCAGCACCTTTCCCGCATCTCCATCTCCACAATTACAGATCTGCTCTCAGCCACAGGGCTGCCTGTGTCAACTTTTGACATTTCAAGTTTGTTGAATCAGTCCGAAAACCTTACTTTCAAAATAGTCCAATTTAATTAGTCTACATCTAGAGTCATTGTGTTAAAAGTACAGGCAAAAATGATGGGCCTAAATTTTATTTTAATTAGCGAACATTCGCATACCAATAAAACGGTTTTGCATGTGTCAGAATTTTGACCTTGATTGTGTGGCCTTCGATTATGTTTCACTGTGGAACGTTTAATGAATGCAGAAAGATTTGTTTCAAAAGACGGGCTGAGTGCATAGAGAAATGAAATGGCTCGTGCTTTGTGCCTTTTGTATGACAAATAATTCTGCACCCCTACATGACCTCCTCATTTCCAACGAGTTTTTCCAACATATTTACTGTAATTAACATGCCAATGTTTCACTCAGCATTCGAGTAAAAGGGTCGTTCCATTCCGGGTACACTCTCTGAGCATGAAAGTCAACCTCAATTACTGCTCAGAAATGCCATTTAGCCTTTTAGTTAGACTCTCGGCGCTCTGTTTTGTTAAGCAAACAAAAACAACACAATGTCCCCATTTTCCAGTGGAGACAAATAACATAAGCATGACAGTTGTAAATGTGCTACTTAGTTTTATTATCAAAATATGAATTTTCAATTACATTTTTTTGAGCGGTGCAATGTATTCTCAGAGTTCTCAGAGTAATAAAGGTAATTATGAAAAAGGGGGTGCAATGTTCTGGGGCATGAAACTAATAAAAACCTAATTTAGTAATTCATTACATAGTATACCGTCTGCTATTCTCGTAAATGTGCTGTGCAGTCACAGATTTAAAGTGCGCCTTACAACTTTATTGCAATCAAAAGGAAAAAACTCAAAACAATAATTTTTTTTATGCTGTGATGAATGTTTCATTCAAAATGCAAGACATACAAATGAGAAATCATATTTCAGGGTCATTTAAACCTTCATGCTACTTTACTCTGCTCATGGGGGGCATATGCAGCTAGGCCGCAGAGATTTGTGGGAGATTTTGCCGTGACGGTCATTTTAGAGGCGAGGGTGCTCATTCCAGCAGGACTTAACATCCTAAATAGATAAAGACGTGGACTGCCATGGACTGTTATTTACAGTTGTTTGCAATTATCTGGTTTACTACATGAATGCAACTTAAAATGGGATCTAACCTTCATAAAAGTCTGTTTATATACAAGTACTTTAATTCAGCTTTGACATGGAAGTCATGCAACACTGTTGAGGATAAGTGTGCTAAATGATAACAAAACATGGCGATCACTGGACAAAACATAGTTTGTAAAGATCTTCATGGCAACAGATTTGGAGAAATTTATCACTTGCATTACGTCACCAATGGATCCTCTGCAGTGAATGGGTGCCATCAGAATGAGAGTCCAAACAGCTGATAAAACATCACTATAAAGTAATCCACACCACTCCAGTCCATCAGTTAATGTCTTGTGAAGTGAAAATCTGTGTATTTGTAATAAACAAATCGATCAAGGCATTTTAAATTTAAACCATTGTTTCTGGTAAAAAAAAAAACAAGTCCATAATCAATAATAACCAGTGAAAAAGTCCATCTCCTGTTATCCTCTGAAATCAATATCCACCAACACATTTGTTTAGAACTGTTTTTCACTTGCAAACATTGCTTGATCTGTGCACATTTCTCTCCTGATTCAGACAAGACGACTTTTTGACTGGAGAAAGCAAAATTATGGATAGAGGACACTTATTTTAACCCAGAAGCAATGGTTTAAAATTAAAAGTACCTTAAAGGGGACCTATTATGCCCCTTTTTACAATACAGTATATAAGTCTCAGGTGTCCCCTTTTTCAGAATAGGGCTGTGCCTTTACAACTCCTTCCTTGGATATTCTGCCAAAACACATCTGTTTGATTTTGATGATCATGTCTATAACATTTTAGTTTACATTTCTGATATACGATTTTCTGAGCGCACACATCTGAAGCATGCGCACAGCATGTGAGTATTCTCTTTCATGTCTTATTGCACTTAAAGTGTCAAATACATACAAAGTTTATGTTAAAAAAAACAAAACATGAGTTACAAAAACAGTCAGTTTTATATGTGAAGGTAAACAGCTGGGAAAGAAATAGCATGTTTACATTAGATCTGTGTTGCGGCATCGTAATATACAGTAAATAAATCAATAAATCCACTACTCTTTTGTCTCCTCTGAGGCTGGGACTCTAAATAGTGTTCTGTGCTCATCTTTGCTCAAACTTTTGCCATGGCATTAGAACTGATACACTGTTGCCGTTTGTGAAAACACAATGACGGCGCCGTGCAGATTAAGGGGCAGTAATATTATAATAAAATCCCCTTTCTACGTCACAGGGGGAGAGAAATCTGGGCAGCTCATTTTTTTCATAAGCTTGCAGGGACCTGATTATATCACTTAAACATGGAAAAAGTCAGATTTTCTTGATATGTCACCTTTAATAAGATATTTTTTTTACAAACACAGCTTGTGGATTACTTACATTATTTGTAAATTATTGTGATGTTTTTATCAGCTGTTTGGACTCTCATTCTGATGGCACCCATTCACTGCAGAGGATCCATTGGTGAGCAAATAATGTAATGCTAAATTTCTCCAAATCTGTTCCAATGAAGAATCGGATTGTCTGAGGGTGAGTACAATTTACACATTTTTTCATTTTTGGGTGAACTATTCCTTTAAACAGCTGAAATTTTTTACTGACCCTGATCTTTTACTGTCAGACAGAAATAAAAAAAAAACAGAAAAAATGGGCATTATAATATGCCTTTTACATTTATTAACAAATTCTGAGACTTCACACTGTTAGTCCGTAAACCCTAGGTTAAGATTCCAACCCAACCCAAGATTCGTATTTTCATATTTATGAGGTCAGTAACATTGATTGGACAAATACTCATATAATACTCATATATAATTCTCATTTTATTACTCAAATGAATGTGTTTTCTGTTACTGTTCATCATTTTTAGCTGTGCTAAACTTCTTTCAAAATTACCAGCATGAAACATTTCTCTAACAAGTGTTACAGCTGGTCTTAAAAATATGATAACCCAGGGTTAAATGCATAATCAATAACTTTAATCAAGGTCAAAAGAAAAAAGTGTATGAACCCTTTATGCATTAACGAGTAAAAGGGGGAACCCAAAGGGTTCACAAACATTCCCTCTTAACTGTAGTAAACATTTACAATGTGAATGAAAAAAAGAAAAAAAAAAGAAAAACCTATTCCCAGTCTCTCTGCAAATGGTGTTTGAGATGATTGCAGTATAGTGTGCAGCATTTGTGGTGAGACGTTATCAGTGCCATCAGAGAATTCAGTTACTCATCTGTCTCAGCTGGTATGCAAAGATTAATCCACAGCCATGTCTCCTGACAGGGGTCTGCTCCTCACAATCTCTACCATCAATCAGTCAATATCTCTCATCAGCACACACACACAAACACAATTAAAAAGACCAGATTAAGAATCATATTGCAACTGACTGAGGATCAAATCTAACCTACAGGCATAAATAAAGCACAAACAAGAAGACGTAAACACACAAGAACAGTTGACATACACACCATGTTCATATCATTGTAAAGAAGACAGACCTGACAACCACCTAGCAACCACATCAAACAACCTAGCAGTGCCCTAGCAACCAACCAGAACGCCCTGGAAACCCACCTAGCAATGCCCTAATAACAATCCAGAGCACCCAAGCAACAACCTAAAAATGTCATGCAATGTCAAAAAAATAAAAAAAGCCTTCTTTCTTTGTCAAATGACTTATCAAAATTATACAGACACTTTTACACTCGCAAACACACAGAAGGCTGGGTCTCTGAGAGGAAGTGTGGGCTTATCACCTCACTCGCTGTTAGTACAGAGAACACAGCCGTTTGTTTTAGCTTGTTTCTCATTTTCGCCTGTCACTACAGATGTGACCACACACTCTGACATCTGTTTGAATGTCTGTTCTCAGGGAAACAACATGTCAACAAACACACACCATTGTAAACTGCTCCTACTGATTTTGCATGTAGTTTGCTCTTTTTCTGCCTCTTGTTCTTTCTGGTGCTGTATTTTTTTTTTCCTTCTAAAAGGCACAGGAACTGTCTGGTGTTAATTAATGTTTAATAGAATTAATGAGACAAACTACAAAATAGAAATCTTGCATTTGGAAAATATTCAGTATGAACTCTTGTGTTAACATGGATAGTTTAACTAAAAAATAAATGCATGTTATCATTTACTCACTCTCAAGTTGTTCCAAACCTGTATTTTCTTTCTTTTGTGGAACACCAAAGAAGATATTCTGAAGAATGTGTGTAACCAAACAGTTGATGGTTTGGCCATTGACTGCCATAGTATTTATTTTTTCCCAAACTGTGCAATTCAATGGCTACCGTTAGTTGCATGGTTACCATCCTTTAAAAAAATCATCTTTTGTGTTCCACAAAGAAAAAAAAGCTCATACATGTTTGGAACAACTTGTAAATGATGACAGATTTTTTTTTTTTTTTTTTGGGTGAAATATCCCTTTAACTCTTTCCCCACCAGCATTTTTTAAGTTACCAGCCACCGCCAGCATTTTTTTTAATCATTTTCACAAACGTTCATGCCCCCCAGAATATTTTGTTGTATGATTATCTGAACATGCCATATTTCAAAAGAAAATTCTAGCTTCATGTATTATTTTCATTATTATTTTTTATCAACATTTGAATGTGGGTTTCATAAAAAAGCAACATTTTGAAAAAGCTGTGAAAATGGTGTTTTATCAAAGACTACGACTGTATGGGATTCAGAATGATGATCAAAGATGGAGTAGATCGCTTCCATCAACACCCCCAAAGCTCGCAACAGACCTATATCACTTCCTGGTTTGACATTTCATTAGGTAAAGTTAGGCAGTTTTGATTTATATGCTACTGAAAGGGATAGTTCACCCAAACCTGTAAGATCTTCATTCATCTTTGGAACACAAATTAAGATATTTTGGATGAAATCCAAGAGCTTTCTGACCTTCCACAGACAGCAATGCAATACTTTTTGTGCGCAACGAAAACAATTTCTTCTCTTCTGTGGACATGAGGGTGAGTAATTAATGACAGAATTATCATAACTATCCCTTGAATGTTTGATGATCACATTATTTTACATATGCTTACATATGCGAATTTTGAGAATTTTGTACTGTTTCAGAAGATGTGTAATAGCACCTCCTACCATGAAAACATGGAAACCTGGAAAATTCTGTTAATGGTGAGGAAATGTTGTCTCATAAAATGACGGAAAATCAGTGGGGAAAAAGTTCATGTCTTTTGAGGAAATTAGGTGCATGAGCAATAAGGAAAAAATTCTGCATTCCTGTTATTATCTTCTCTGTCATAGTTTCCAGTAACTTGTACTTTCCAGGTTTACCAAAGTAACAAAAAGAATACATAAACAGTCATGCAGAAAAATCAAACAGTGCTCTAACAAGCTTTCCATGTGTTAGCATGATTGCTATTTATCTTTCTGGAAAATTGGACTTATTGACAGATCCTAATGAGATGTTAACATTACGGTATGATGGGAATCAGGCTCTTTACAGTGCGTGTTTCAAGTAGAATGCATTTCTGGAGGAAGAATTACGGGATCGATACCAAGCAGCCTCATTCATAAAACCAACGCCATGGAGTGCTATACAGACGGCTGTCCGCTGTCTCTCTGATCCATCTGCAAATGCAATTAGTAATGCACAAAGCAACTAGAGGTCTGCTACAATCAATAGCATACTTCCTTTTGTGAAATGCTCCAAGCCACCGCTCTCAGAGAAGACGGTGTAAACACAGTCCTGACATTGAAAACGAAAATGGCCAGTGAGAAAAGCTACTATAAAGTGTTCTGTGTTCAGCACTTCATGGTTGTGAAATGAATGGCTGAGTGGACCAAACCTTTCTTTATTAGAAACATCTTTACAGTCCTAATGGACTCAAACATGCTGAAATGTAACAAACAGTATGATGTAATACATATACTACCACAACAGTGAAAGAAATTATTATTTTTTTCTTTATTCTTAGTTAATCATATGTACATTACAATATGCCCTCTGACTGCCACCCATCTGACTGTCTATCTGTTTTACCTGTTTGTCTACTTTTCTGTCTATTCATAGATCTATCTATATATCTGTCTCCCTATTTATCTATCTTACCTGTCTCTTTCTGACCATTCTTCCATCTACTTGTCAATCTATTTCTCTATGTATCTTACCTGTCTGTCCATACGTACATCCATCTACCTGTCTGTCTATATACCTATCTCTTACCTGCTTTTCTGTCTATCCATAAATCTCTCTGCCAGTCCATCCATTCATCCATCCATCTGCTTTCGTCTGTCTTTTTAAACTGTCTATCCATCCATTTATCCATCCATTTTTCTATCTATCCATCAATCTACCTGTTTTCCTTTTCTGTCTATCTTTCTAAACTGCCCATCCATCCATCCATCCATCCATCCATCCATCCATCCATCCATCCATCCATCCATCCATCATCCATCCATCCATCCATCCATCCATCCATCAGTCTATCTGTTTTGTCTTTCTAAACTGTCCATCCATCCATCCATCCATCCATCCATCCGTCCATCCATCAGTCTATCTGTTTTGTCTTTCTAAACTGTACATCCATCCATGCATTCATCCATCCATCCATCCATCCATCCATCCATCCATCCATCCATCCATCCATCCATCCATCCATCCATTTGTTTTCCTTTTCTGACTGTCTTTCTAAACTGTCCATCCATCCATCCATCCATCCATCCATCCATCCATCCATCCATCCATCCATTTTTCTTTTCTGTCTTTCGAATTTGCCCATCCATCCATCCATCCATCCATCCATCCATCCATCCATCCATCCATCCATCCATCCATCCATCCATCCATTTTTCTTTTCTGTCTTTCGAATTTGCCCATCCATCCATCCATCCATCCATCCATCCATCCATCCATCCATCCATCCATCCATCCATTTGTTTTCCTTTTCTGACTGTCTTTCTAAACTGTCCATCCATCTGTTTTTTATTTTCTGTCTGTCTTTCTAAACATCCCATCCATCCATCCTTTTTTTCTGTCTGTATGTGTCAGTCTGTTTATCCATACAGTTAATCTTTCTAAATATTTGCCTATTATCTTACCTGTCTAAATATCCATCTATCATCTATCTGTCTGTCTACCTTCCTACCTTTGCATTCTTCTGTCTGAACTGCATGTCTGTCTGTCTGTCTATCTATTTGTTTTCTATTTGTCAATCCATGCATCCAATTACCTGCATGTTCGTCCACTCACTCACTCACTCACTCACTCACTCACTCACTCACTCACTCACTCACTCACTCACTCACTCACTCACTCACTCACTCACTCACTCACTCACTCATTGTAGGAATAAACCAAAGATAACTTACGAAAGTCTTCAGTTCAACAAAGTTCAACAGAACTCTGAAAAAAAAAAAAAAACATGAATCATTTGAACTGGGGCAAAAATAGCTGCATAAAATGTATGAAAACATAAAAAGCACATTCTTGAGGAAAGATTGAAATGTGGTTGTGCGGCGTGTGTGTGTGAGGGCCAGATGAATATTTCAAGTGCAAATGCTTTAGTTATGCTGCTGTTCAGCGAGTGCTAGAGAGTTCAAACATGCAGAGTGCTGGTCCAGCGGGGACTGGCCTGAGAGCAGTGAGCAGCTCTGAGCACTTCGGCTGTGGTGTGGTGTGGTGGTGCTGGGTGATCAAGAGGAAAGGAGTGGCTCGGGTCCAGCTGAGATAATGGAATTGGTGTGTTCTCCCAGGGCGGTGCTCTCAGCTGGAGTTAATTCTGTTAATAGCAGCCGACTCTAGCATCTCCCTTTGGTCCCCTCTCTCTGGCGGAGGCTGCATGCGGTGGGGACTGGAGAGCGTGGTGTAAACGGCCAGCCGTGGATGTATAATGAATGAAGCGAGGCTGAAGGCTACAGCTTATAATTGCTCTTTGTGCTGCTAATGTGTCATCACAAAAGAATTGCACCCGCACACTTCACTCTTAATGGTCAGCCATTGAAAGCAAATCAGAGGGGCATGGTGACCAGCATCACCTTGCACAGCAACCTGCCGCTTCAAAATCAGTCACCATGCTGACATTTATTCGCTTCACTTACCCTGGTTTCATTGTAAGCAACATGTAATTTAAAAACATTTGCTTTAGTACGTGTTCACAGTGCCTCAGAACAAAAAAAAAAAAAAATGACTAGCGGGTGATTTAAAAATGATTTACGGAACCATATAAAGGGAATAATATTTATCATAATTTTGTTTCACTTTAATGCTAACACTCTAGTGATCTGATTGAAAACCAAAAAAAATGTTTAGTTTCTGTTTACATGTTTTTTTTTTATTTTTTATTACAGTAATAAAAACTATTGTGATTATGTATCTTTAAGTACACATGGATGATGTAAGTGTTACTAAAGTATATGTAAATAACAATACTGGCTCACAGTTTTTGTTTAGTCACTTGTGAACTCAGTAACATTGAATGATTTACTGACTGACACTGAGTCTGATTTTTGTGAATCTTTTTGAGTGACTGATGGAAAAAAAACGTATTCATGATTCAGACATCACGGCTCGCTCTGTGTTTATTGTTTTGTGCAGGAAATTCTATATTACAAATACACATATCAAACAACTATTGAAATTAATGAACTACTAGAACATTAAACATTAACAAACATTTGTAGCTTTTGTCACATTCATGATCATTTTCAATACGGTACTCCAAACTTTTACATCCTCGCTAAACTTGAACAACCGAATCCACGATTAGACAGGCAAAGAAAAGGATCAGGACACAGGCAGAACACAATGATCTTGTCTGATTTACACTCTGTCAGCTCTGCGAATTGAACTGGCAATCCTCAGGCCAGTGGCACCCACGAATAGGCAGAGAGAAGTTATAAAGAATGATGAGATTAAGGATCATTATGGACAATATTCTAGCCAACAGGGATTGCAGCATGATAGAGACTTGAGTGGAAAATAAAATTACATTTGTCACCAGCAATAACAAGATCGTCTCCATTTTTACAGGCGTCCAAGTTCATATTTCCCCGCGTTAGAAGAAAATGAATAAACTCATGTATATTTATTATGAAAAATGACAGAAGCCGTGTCCCACAGTGCTGTCGCCCTAGAGGAAGGAAGCTGCACTTTGGAACAATGACACTACACATATCGTATGACAAGTCACCTCCGGGGTGAATCTTCCACTCAGTTTATAAGAACAAAAAGAGGATTTTCTCTTTTTCTCCCCCACCAACAAAGTTTCAATAAAATATGTGTTTGTGGCAGAGTGTTGCTGTTATTCAATAACCAACCGTTGGATCTCCTCTGCTCCTGAAGAACTGCGCGTCTCGTGGGAAAACAGCAGGCTCACTCTGCGACCGCCTCTCTGTGCAGTCTGTCCCTCTGGACGTCATCACAGACCAGCCGCCCTGCTTTCTCATGGCACTCTAGGGGATAATTTGTGCCTGCATTATTTCTTGCCACACGTCTATGCTTTACTGTTTTGAAATCAGTTCAGTGCGGCACAATTGCTTGAGCAATAACTGCAGATGACCGAAGGGAGTATTATTCTGGCTCTGCAGGCAGCATGTGGGGGAGCTCTTGAGCTTTGCAGCAGTTCTGAAACGGCAGCCTCGCCGGGAGCAAGTTTCACCACACTCATCTCCTCTACCTCCAACCTGTTGCTGGTAATTAAATGATAAATGTCTGCCATAGAAATAGAAATCATAGATTGTTCCTCCCTCCAATGCGTACAAATGGGGATGCCAAGCTGAAGGCTGCTGCGCCGTAAATATTGACAGGAAATGCCAGCTGGATAGATTAGTATGCGCTCCTGTCTCTGGTCAATCCTATTCTTCTTCAGAGTGGGAAGATGCTATAAATGCAGCTCATTGTTTCTGCAGCTTAGTGCCGGGTTTGAATTCTGCGTGATTCACTCGTCAGAGAATCAGCCGTAATCTTCACCCCCAGTTAATTAAAAAGCCACCAAACAGAATGTTCCAGAAAACAGACTGAGGCTTTATACTAGCTGTGTACTGAGGGATCAGTAAGCCGGAGTCCCTTCTCAGTTCAATTGATTTCAAATGTAAACAATCTTTTCCACACAACAGGCATTTTGCTCCGTAATCAGATTTGTCCTGTCTTTCATACGATCCTACTGGAAGCGTATGCATCCGCAAATGACATCCATTACTTCCGCTGAAGATCTAATAAGCTCCCACTCGCTCTCCAGCTTGAACGCTTTACAAGTTTGCAAGGCTTATTTTGCATTATTGGTAAAATGGCCTTAATATTTTCACTGCATATTTCATCAAAGCAGCAAATCAAGGATGATAAACTCCTGCCTGAGTTTATAACCCACACTATTTTGATTCATCAACATTAACTGTTCCAGCTTACATCCAGCTTATTTGTATTAGGTAAGTCAGCATGAAAGGGAAGTCGAAATCGTCTTTTCTTCCATATTGTAATGTGTATCTGAGTGAAACGACTTCTTGAACGAGGAAAAATGTTGGATGGGACTTGATTTTGTCCATTGGGAATTGAATGGATCATTGTCTTTTGCTAACTGCTGTGTGAGAGAGAGAGAAGCAATTATTCTCCTGATTATTGTCTCATCAGAAAATAATGTTTTTTGATGAAGCATTATAAGGGCATACGAATAAAAAAATAAATAAATAATGACATATAAATCATTTATGTTAAACACTGCAACATTCCATGGAAAACAACATCAAAAAACATCCTGCTTTCCCTTCAGTTTGGTTTCTGAATCAATTTTAGCAGAGGAGCAAAAATAAAGCCGAGGATTCTGCATCGAGTCCTCAGTCAGGCCGTTGCTTCACCGCATTAGTTTTAGAGCCATTGCCATGAGCGTTTCCGTGAGGCTAAATGCGACTCTCGGGTCCATCTTTGCATCATCCGTAAAGGTCCAGGGCTGCAGGAGCTCATTGGATTGGCAGACTGTAATAGAGCAAACAGGATACATTAAACGGTACTGCCGGTGACACCCCGCAGCAAGAGTCTGGCGACCACTGCAGTCATTACTCTTTAAAACTGCTGACCAAAGCCATCACAGCACCCGGGATGTCAGACAACACACAACTCCTACCTGCCAGGAACAGACAGGCAGCGGGAAACAGAAAGATAAAAAGAAAGAGAAATCAAATGAGGTGTGTAACAGGAACCATGGCATAGAGGAGCTCAATCGTGATTCTAGTTCAAGGAGAAAAGATGAAGGAGAATGAATGAGATTAACAGGAGCGATGCATGAAATTGCAATTTTATGGGTCCAGGTTCTCTGTTTTTATGAACACAACCATGACGGATTCAGGTTAATTTCACAGAACTTAGTTAACAGAGTGCCATTTGCCCTTGGGGGGGCAGTTAGTTCACCTTTCGGGACACTAATAAATAAATAAAAAAAACTTTATTGTTTCACCCCATTAACATTTCATGCAAATTATACCCATAATGCACATTAATACTTTAAGAATGGTAGCTTGGAGTGCCATCAAATGAATTGCATTGTATTTTTAATGTCCGTCATAATTCATTTGGCAATTGCACCCGACAGAGGTCTGACTTTTGTTTTAAATATTGCAAATAATACAAATCACAATCAGCTTGAATCATTACATATGTATTTCTTGAATTAAATACAGCTGATTCTGACTGGATGCGGGAAATCCATTAAAGCCCCATCTTTCTATCACACCCCTCTCTTATGTCATCCTGGGGACACATTCAGAAAAGCATCCATAATTAATGAATATTCATAAAAGTCATTAAATATGAATGCAGACAATTGCTTTCAAAAGTGGCTCTGATGACCCAAATTTAAACCTCAGCAACATTTCGGATATGGCATCTCATGAACGTTGCGGTGTGTAATATCTTTTTTAAAGGCAAACTGTTCGTAAGGCGTCAGAAAACACAAGCAGAAGCCAAGTGCAAATGATGAAGCTTTATCCTGCTTGTTTCTAAATAGCATAAAGATTTATTATGTACATGCTCATCATGCGCCGTCAGTATCTCCACAGTATTAGTGCAGCTTGCATTCATTAGGCAGCTATCCCAAAATGATGAATGCTATTTGACACAAACAGCTCATTAATTTGACCCTGTCAAACATAAGTTTAGCATAAAGTCACAAGGAGACAGTTTTGAAATGCTTGTTTGCACTGCATATATTAATAGGTCCCACACAACACATTGTAACAGCCTCCTTAGCATCCTGTACACTCATCTAGAGAAAAAAAAGGTGTATTGCTGTCGAAACACCTTTGTTAACTGAGTTGTTTTTGTGTGTTTGTGCGAGTGGGGGTTGATGTTTATTTTTGTGATGTGGCGGATCAACGGTTGACTGATGTACAAGCAAAGGAAAATGTCTTTCATTTGCTGCACTTGAGCTGCAATATGTTGAGTAATATTCTGACGTACTCTATTCTGTGCGCAGAGAGAAAATGTATTATTTTGACTTCACCTCCACAATAGTGAAATGGCTGGACTGAAGTAAAGGCCATGGCAAACACAGGTGCAATCAACAGTTTGAAGTCAATTTTACACATTATGAATGTGTAATACATTTTGTGAAGAGTGAATGGTCCACACTCCCATAAGAGGAAGACTGTGACCGTACTCATAAAAGTTGTCTATTAGAGTGTTTAAAAAGTGTTTTAATCGTATATGGTGTGTTTCGCTAGTGAAATGTCACCAAACATTGGAAAGAATTCTTGCAGTCATTCGCTGCCTCCTCTGTAGATGTGCTAGTTTCATAATATTGTCTGAAGATGAAAATTAGACGAAAATTAGAATCCCCTTTTATCGTTTATTTTATCGTTATCGTTTATTGGTTAAGCCAATGGAAAAATCAATACCTGTATGGTTGAAGAAGCAGAAAAGGTCTATTGACAGAAGAAAGAGGACAAAAAAACAAGTGTATCAGTACAGCAAAGACAAGGTGGGAAGCTTTATTGACAGAAAATCCTGATTAGTGATTCCCAAGTTGCCACTTTAAGAGAATTATTGTGTAATTTACGTGAAAACTCAAGAGACAATATTTGCTGAACCATGTCAATAGATGGCAGTGCAGCATCTAACACCACTACACTCTTAAAAATAAAGGTGCTTAAAAGGTTCTTCACAGCGATGCCATAGAAGAACCATTTTTGGTTCCACAAAGAACCATTCAATCAAAGGTTCTTTAAAGAACCATCTCTTTCTTACCTTTTTATAATCTAAAGAACCTTCTTTCGCAACAAAGAACCTTTTGTGAAACAGAAAGGTTCTTCAGATGTTAAAGGTTCTTTATGGAACCATTTAGACAAAAAGGTTCTTCTATGGCATCGTGAAGCACCTTTATTTTTAAGAGTGTATGGTATCGGTACTCAAAGTACACAAAGAACAGTGATGCTAAAGAACTATTAAAATATACACAAACCAACAACAAACAACACTGTCTTCAACATCAACTAGTCGATGTATACAATGAACATATACAACATGTTCAGTTAATGGATGATTCCAGATACCGATTCAATGACTATTGATTTGCTCTCTTTGTGAAGCACTGACATTGAGACAACAGCCTTTCTAATGGATGGATCGATGGACTAGTTAGTTAGATGGATCGATGAAAAGATGGTTGACTGATAGACCTATTAAAGACATTATTAAAGACAAGGATTAGTCAGAAATGAATATTCTGTGATTATTTATCTTCGTGTTGTTCCAAACCTGCACTCACAGTACTTTCTTCCCTCCAACACAAAATGACACGGTCATTTTTTTTTTCCATCCAATTATAATGAATAGTGACTGGACCTTTCAAACTGAAAAAAAATACACAAAAGCATAAAAGAATAAATAAAGCGAACCAAATGACTCATGCATTATATTCCAAGTCATACAGTTTTGTGTCATAAACAGAACAATTTTTAAGTTGTTAGTCACTGATAATCTTTCCCTTCAGTGAGCTGTTAACCGCTGTGATAGATTAACAGATTCATTTGAACTAATCATTTGAGTGAAATGAATTTGAAACCCCAATCAATCTGATTTTCGAACAAATCATTCAGATCTTTTTTTTTTTTTGGGGGGGGGGGGGGGGACTGATTCAAAATTCAAGAATTGGACCTCATTTCACCAAAGAGAGCTAGTCAAGATTTTGTCAAGATTTTTTTTGTTAATAATGATTTGTAAGCCTGCTCCTTACAAAAAATGTCTATATTCCCCACTTTTTGTTTGTTTTTCTTTATTCACTTTCATTATATTCAAAAGAGTGACCAGGATATATATATATATATATATATATATATATATATATATATATATATATATATAAATAACTTTTTGTCTTCCACTGAAAAAACAGTCATGCAGGTTTGGAACAAGATATGATACAGTTTCGTATTTGGGTGAACTATTGCTGTAGGTTCACTGGTCAAACAAAACTTATTTGTTTCTAAAAAAATTATTGACAGTCAGTCAGTCACTGAAAAGAAGACCAGTAAAGTCAAGTTTTATTTGTACTCACTTTTCACAATACATTTAGGTTCAAATCACTTTTATTTGAAAATAGGACCTTACAAATTCCCCATTGAGCAAACCAAGGGCAACTGTGGCAAGGAAAAAGAAAAAGCATCCTGAAAGAAATGTACTACTTCATGTTCTCTGGCACAGACAGGCTTTTACTTTTTTCCTCTACTAGAAGAATAGTGAATTTGTGGTCCCATCTTCCAGTCAAGAGCATTTTTGTGTGCAGAGACGTGTCCTGTGACAAACTGTCTGATGTGCGAGCACTGGCTGCCCGTAAGTTTGCCATCACTCTCCTTCCGTCTGTGCCTCAGTGCACACTGGGAAATATTTCATGAGCTCTAAGTGACTGAAATAGTGTGTAAGCAGTTTTATCAGCTGGCCATTTTAATTAAATAAGGTTGGGAGAGTTTGGAGTTTTAAAGAGGGCCTTTTAGCGCTGCGCTTAGGCATTTATAATGCACATATTCATGTCCATTTAGGTCTTATCAGCACTGACCCATTACAGCTCTGTCACTGTGGTCATAAATAAAGGATCTTTAAATATGTTATCAGCACTGACCCAGACTTGATCATGGACAGGAGGGAATTTGCAGACTGTATTTCTGCTTTCCCTCAGTGGTAAAAAAGTATGCATGTAAACACACACAAAACCAGCTCAGCTAGGGGATGGACCTCTCTGTGTCCATCTCGTGATCAATCTTGAGACAGCTCAGCTGTCCCATTTTCCACTGGAGATTTGTGTAAGCAGGACTCATCGATTTCCCTCCCAAAAGAGACACCTTGTGTGCTTATTCTACCGCATATTAACAGAATAACTTCTTGCTCTCTGCCCCCGGCAGCAGGGTGTGACTGCATAAGGAGATGTCGTGCACCAAAAGATGAGTCATTGCGGACGGAAGATCGGCACAGATCCACTTCACACTTCCTGTTATCCGGTACAGGAAAGAATCATGAAATGTCTTTCTCATGGAGCTCATATATGTACCTCACGAAGAATAGTCTGAAGGTAAAAGGGCCCTCAAATGAGGTTATTTGAGGGCCCCGAGAGTCTTCTCTCCTCCGGTGGGAGCTGTCACCTCCGTCTTTTTGGCACTTCAATTACTAGGAACTCATGGCCCACAAGAACGAGTCATGTATGGGAACAGGCGTGCTGAATGTTAGCACGATGATAAGATGTTATCTGAGAGTGACATTTGCACCTGCACAGTCTTGCACTTCTTTAATTGGTGAACGACGGAAGCTCTTTGTTTTTGCAGATTCATTAGAACAGCTCGGTAGTTTTATTCAATCGAGAGAACTGTGATGGTTGAAGATCCTCACCAAAGTAAACTTGCTGTGGGCGCATGCATTATTTAGAGGTACAGTGGCCCTAAAAAGTATCTGGATGCTTAAGATGCACTTAAAAATGCATGAATGTCTTTGCATTATATAACAAAATATCAAACCAAGATGCATTCATTTTAAAGAAAGATAAGACAAGAACACTTTACAATAGGGCTGCACGATTAATTGAAATTGGGTTTAAATCGCTATTAAATTGTCTGGTTGAGTGAGATTATGAAATCTGTTTGGGATTATGAAAGCTGTTACGCACAGTTTGTCAGTGAAGTACAGCTCTGTGATCTGTGGTAAATACTGCTCCATCTGAAAGCACGGCTGGATTGAGTCGCTTATAACATGCATTAGAAAAAGCAACACGCGTCAAGCATCTTTCCAAACATGAGAAGCATTTCTGAACCTCTTGTCCAAAAAAAGACAACATTTAATAACACGTTTTTACTTCAAATTCACTTCATAACATCAGATGTGGCTTCGTATACAGAATTAGGTACACAATGTATTAATTCATAGTTGCGATGCAGTGATAAAGGATATGTTGATTAGCACTGCATTAAAAATATACTTTATTATAATGAATAAATATACTTTATTACAATGCAGGGCATATTTGAAGTTTTAGCACGAGAGCGCCCTCTGGCTTTCTGATGGAGCAGTATTTACTACTGATCATAGAACCATGCTCCACTGACAAGCCGCCCATGAAAATCACAGTTTTTGCTTAATCGCAATTGCAGTTTAATTTCGATTAATTGTGCGGCCCTACTTTACAAGAAAAACTATTAATGAAATTACACTGCTCAAATAAAATAAAATGAATAAAAAACATTGATCACAGACGTCACATTATCAAGCATGACCCGTTTGGTGGTAGGTCATGGACTGGGGAGAAATATCTTTGGAGGGTTAAGACCTCCAGGTGCCAACGGTACCCTTGCTGCCGTTAGGTACTGGGATGAAATCCTCTAAGCCACTGTCAGATCTTACACTGGTGCAGTGGACCCTGGGTTCCTCCTGGTGCATGATAAATCCCAGCCTCATGTGGCCAGAGGGTGTAGACAGTTTCTGGATAATGAAGGCACTGATGCCACTGACTGGCCCTCATATTCCCCAATCATGAATCCAATTGAGATCTTCTGAGACGTTATGTATGGAAGCATCTGAATCCACCAAGTAACACCACAGACTATCCGTGAGCTCACTGATACCCTGATCTAAGTCTGGCAGGAGATCCCCCAGGACACCATCTGCCATCTCATCAGACGCATGCCTAGATGCTTTCTGGAGTGCACACAGATATGTGGGGGCCATACACACTACTGACTTACATTACGAGATGCTTTAATAAGCAAGTTAGATTAGCTTGTAATCTGATTTTCAGGGTGATGATTTTTGGTTTTCATTTCACACCATATTTTGTTCTCAATGAATTACACAATGTATATACATACAGTAACTGTATGCTGTGAGATGAAGTTGCAATTACAATAAAAAAAAAGCCTCTTTGTGATGCAATTATGCAGCTGTGAGACAACTGCAAGATGCAATGATATAATGTGAGATCTAAAAATCATACTGCGAGATCAAATGTCACCATGCGAAATATAAAGTTACATAGTGAGACAGTAACAAATAGAAGATAAAAAGTTGCATTCATCAGAATTGAAGTTGCAATTTCTTTTTTGTGTGTGTGTGAAAATCTATTTAGATGATTGTTAAACATGTCAGTTAATGTGATCTTGGGACCAGCTGGTTAAAGTAATTGGCCCAGAAATGTTAGTTCTGGAAAATGTCTGGCACAATTTGTTTGCAGATGCCACTTGGTTTGACATTTTGTTAACTTATGCAATGAAATTCATGCATTTTACACAAGATTTAACTGTCCAAATACAGGCCACTGCTATATTCATGCTATGAGAACATGAAGCACACAAACACTTGCAAACCAATTAAGTATTATTTTTATATTCATCCTTCTGCTTCTTCCAAAATATTTATATAATCAGGAGAACTATCCAAAAAACTCAGCAAATTTAGCCAACAATCTATGAAATTATCATAGGAAGGTTCTGTAAACTGGAGCAATTTTCAAACCTGCTCCTGGAGGACCACCAACACATGTTGGATCTCTCTCTTATCTAACACCTGATACTTCTCATTAGCTGAAGAGTCTCAATTACCTGAATAGCGGAACATCCAAAATGTCCGGAAACACCGAACTATGAAAGTAGGAAAAGAAGCTTCTAACTCTTGTTATCTAAATGTGTCTTATAAGCGGTGAGAAGAATCCTCTCAGTCATGCACATCTGTTACTATGGTGACAGAGGGCCTGCTGTGCTCTTCAATACATGCAACATGTGTTTGACACACTGCCATGAGCACAATAAACAAAATTTACATGCAGAGACACTTAAGTAGTTGAAAAGAGCATAGTTTATGTGAATGTATTTATTTGTGTACAAATGCATATGCAAATATCTATGCACTGTCCGATCCAAAAAAAAAAAAAAAAAAAAAAAAAAAAAAATATATATATATATATATAGATGTAATTTTCATTTTTGATTAGTAGCATGCATTGCTAAGAACTTCATTTGGACAAATTTAAAGGTGATTTTCTCAATATTTTGATTTTTTTCTGGGCCAAATATTGTCCGATCCTAACAAACATACATCAATGGAAGGCTTATTTATTCAGCTTTCAGATGATGTATAAATCTCAATTTCAAAAAATTGACACTTAAGACTGGTTTTGTGGTCCAGGGTCACATATTATAAATTTAAACAATATTAAATGTGTATTAATAACAGTAATGGCATGATCTTTATTATATAATATATTGTTATATAATAATAATAATAATAATAATAATTATTATTATTATTATCATTATTATTATTATTATTATATTGTTATAAAATAATTATGCCTCACAAAAACATCTCAAAATTAATTTTAATTCAAAAATTAAAACGTGATAGAACATAATAGAAGTGTATTCATTATCATAATCATTAAAAAGTATGATAATATTAATAATAATCTACCTGTTGTGATTTGATTACTACACAGTTATTACACATGTATTTGTGTACACTCAAGTTTGTATGTCCGAATGCATTGCTATATACAGAAGTGTGTGTGTGTGTTGCGGCAGAAGTGGCTTTGACGTGCTCATCCATCAGCACAGCGAGCTGAGGTCTCCGTCAGAGCGGCAGGGATACAGTGGGCCACAGGGAGGGGAGGTGTCACTCTTAAACAGGATATATGGCCTCTCACTGAGACACAAATTACAGAGTAAATACATTATGGTGCTGCAGGACTTCCCCACTGCAACATCTCTTTACTAGCTGCGGCCCGGCGAATGCAAGCAGTCCCGCATTAGACGGCTTCACACCGCATACACAATCACATTAGAACGGCCTGCCAACACCCCATACAGTCACATTACACTGCGTCGGGAACTGTCACGCAATCACCGGCGGCATAAAATGAACTCGCTGGATCTAAATGTTGATCGACCCACCACACACCGAGCAAATTTAAGCACCACATTCAGCTCCCACAGCATACCGGATTCAAGATGGTCTCCAACTAGAATATATCCCAATGATGGCGTTTCAAGGATACAGCCTGATCCATCATAAGCCACCCGGCCTGTGCACTTTGAGAGAAAATTGCTCTGTCTGCTGTCCCCCCCCCCCCCCCAATTAAGCTCAGTTGACAGTAATTGTGGTATAATGCTTATTAACTAGTAAAATTTCCAGTTGTATCTCCTTTACTTAAGAAAAAAAGTTCAAATACTCTGTTTCAGAAGTCACAGCACATAAACAGTATGTGTTAACTTGACTTAGTGTGAAAAAAATCACTCACTAACCTTTTCTGTATCTAGTTTAGCAACACTGTTGCCATGACAACGTAATACCACAAAGCCTAAAACCCTAAAAAGGCTATAAAAATTATTAGTTAGACAGCTTTAGAGCTCAAATAATACACATATTTAACAGAAAACTATAAAATTCATATTTCTGCTTTCAAATCTTCCAAAAATTGGTTCTATTTACATCCATTGTCAGAGTCTCACTGTAACTTTACATAAGACAAGTTGAAAATATTTTAAACTTTCACTTACATGTAATATTATATAACTGAGGTTAACTTCTACTGAACCCTGGAATATTCATTTTAAAGGTGCAGTATGTAATACTTACTGCTAAATAGGTACTGCAGTCCAAATTCAAAATATGGTAAAAATTGTTTCCTCTTCCTCAGACTCGAGGCTCATGCGGGTTGCCAGATTGAGGACATGCAACAGGAATGTCCATGTAAAATGATGTGTTTATCTGTGTTTTACTATGGCACTGGTCATAGAGATCTTAAAAGGATGCAGAGGATTTTTTAGTTTGGTTGAATCTGCAATATTTGATGCAGTTTGTTTGCTGGCTTCCATGGCTGCAATACGCTGTGTTTTCTGACAACTGGCAACCCAGATTTACAAAATACTACAGGGTAAACTGGCAGTAGGCAGAATCACACAAACAAATGTCTAAATATCTGCAAACATATTATGGTATTTTTATGCTTTAGTACAGTTTAGTACAAAAAAGACATATAGCACCTTTAAACAACAACAGAAATTGAAAATGATCAGTCTGCTGGCCACCAACGTAAATGAACCACCAAGGCGGTCAGTGCATCCATGGATGAAAAGCCCACCAGTGCTTCATGGTTTCACCATCTAATAAAGACTGATGTCCCACATGAGGCTTGGGATTTCACAGCTACCTTAAAAGCAAAAAAGAAAATGGTCTCTCTACCATATCATTTGCTGATTGTCAAAACAGAGCATCTTCCTCGACAATCAGTATACAATTCTCCATCTATAAATTATGATTTTTTAACATAGGGAGCAGTTTGACATGAATTATGCCCCGTTTGTTTGAAGCACAGCTATAATTTTCATAACTACACCCACTGATAATAAAGTGCCACGGGTGGCTGTCTGTCACCTTGCCGGCATTCTGTGACAGATGACATCCTGCTTGGTTTATTCCCAGCTCTCTGCTCTCGTCTCATGCCCTCAGCGAATCACAGCAGCGCCCCGCAAAAGCACAAACATGCTCGACGTGAAATTAAGCTTTTTTTTGCCGGCGCTGTCAGATAATGCGGCAAGGATGACGGTGACTTGTTTTACGACCTCATTTCTCGTTTTCAAACCTGCAGCTTCACTCGGTATTTTCCTTCCTTCCTTTGTGACTTCGCCTATGAGAACAGACAGGGCAGGCTGTGCAGATCGTAGACAAATGGCCTCTCACTTTTGTGTTTATAGCTAGCGTAGAGAAACAAAAATGACCAATGAGAAAGAGGGGAATAGGTCAAATGATATCTTTAATTTGAGAAGCAAAGGTATTAATTTAAACTAGCACAAACAATCATCATATATTATTTGGAATTACCACCGACAGGCCACTGTTTTGTGTGCAGGTTTCTCTGAGGCAAGGAGCACAGTCCAGGGTGAGTGGACAATTAGATCCACATAGGCTGATCTGTGCAGAGTTTTCCTCCAATTATCTCTGGTGTAAACCACAGGGAGGGGGTGGGATGAACCTAGCCCTTAGCGAATAATCATGTACAAATGAGTGGAGGCAGAGGAGGGGGTAGAAATGAACGAAGAGTCTAGCCTCCGTGTGAGGCCTGTGAGAACGTCTGTATAGGAAGGAAAATAACTCTTCCATCTCAATGGTTTCTTCTAGACAGTTACACATTAATAGAGGGCAAATGAAAGCGAAAGATTTATCTTTAAAAATGTACCTGGCATAGTTATTGAAATAAAATGGACAACTACATACACTGTTAAAAATAAATAAATAAATAAATAAAAGTTGAGCCAACTTAATATTTTAAGGCAACCAGCTTCAGCAGATTTTTTTTGTGGGAGATTCTCAAATTTTTGTTGAATAAACTTAAAACGACAAGTTGAGAAAACTCAAAAATCTGCTGAAGCTGGTCGCCTTAAAATATTAAGTTGGCTCAACTTTTTTTTTTTTTTTTTTTTACAGTGTTCTTTTCAAAAGTTGTCAAAAGGAAATTATGATTTTTAAACGTTTTAATGAAGTCTCCTATGCTCACATTTATTTGATAAAAATACAGCAATATTATGAACTATTATGACAATTTAAAATACCCATTTTCTATTTGAATATATTTTAATTTATTGCTGTGATGCAAAGCTGAATTTCCAGCATCATTACCCCCATTATACTCCAGTCTTCAGTGCCACATAATCCTTCTTAATCTTAATCACGTGACACACAATATATACCTTATTATGAAATAAATACATATTCATATTTAATGTAAAAATAGCAAAATGGCAGGTTTTCGTATAGTGTTTTGACACTGTTGGATGTTTTCATGAGGCAAGTCGTTAGATGCAGAACTTCATTTTCCTTCAATGCTGAACGATAGGATGCACTGGTTTCAATGAATTGTAGTATAAATGTGACCATGGACCACAAAACCAGTCATAAGTGTAAATTTTTCGAAATTGATATTTATACATCATCTGAAAGCTGAATAAATAAGCTTTCCATTGATGTGTGGTTTGTTAGGATATGACAATATTTGGCCGAGATACTACTATCGTACAGATTGAAAATCTGGAATCTGAGGGTGCAAAAAAATTAAAATACTGAGAAAATCGCCTTTAAAATTGTCCAAATGAAGTTCTTAGCAATGCATATTACTAATCAAACATGAAGTTTTGACATATTTACAGTAGGAAATTTACAATATATCTTCATGGAACACGATATTTACTTAATGTCCTAATGATTTTTGGCATAAAAGAAAAATTTATAATTTTGACCCATACAATGTGTCTTTGGCTATTGCTATAAATATACCCCAGCGATTTGACTAGCTTTGTGGCCCAGGGTAATCTGACGCTTCATAATAGAATAGTTCTGCTTTCATGCCATTTCAAATATAAAAGCTTCTCAAAGTCAAATTTCAAATGAAATATTTTGTATTCACATATTTCTCACATGACAAACTCCAGTTAAAGTCCGTGTAAAGTGATATTAAAATATGTGTTCTGAGTTTGTCACACAACAGAAAAATATGTTATTAACCACCCAGCCAAATTTTAATGATAAAAAAACCTGCCAAGTAACTAAAATAAGATATTAAAATCTTTGAAAAATAAGCAGGACTCTCTGCTCTCAAACGCTGGGGGCGTGTCCGCTGTCGGCGCTGAAACCACACCCACTCGGAGGAAAGCAGCTGTCTCTCTCAACTGTCAAATACCGCTACAACCCAATGGGTGCTACTGATGTTACCTCTAGTAGCTAAATTGGATTTATACAGCCATACATGTTTGAGCTTGCAAGTTCGTTATTTAATTGTAGACACATGGCAGCACGCTCAACGCGCCTCATGGTTGCATAGCAACGGCAAACACCAGGAGAGCGCAAGCTCCGGTGTGCTTTGAAAGAAGAGAAAGCGGTACAGCTCGTGTTTCCATGCGTTTTTAAATTGTATGTATTCTGCCACATATTGACGTCTGTGGGCTAAGACCCGGTTATCCATTCACCCTAGAACTGTCCCTGCCTAAAACCTGTATATCATCACAGACATTCAAAAAGACAAACTAAGAACTTTACCTCTCAACATAGTTATTATAGTGTTAGGGGCGGGGCCATGCTCGGTGGCTCCATTGCGCCATCGAGCCACCGTTTTAGCCCCGCCCAGAAAATCCTGAACACAGAATTGGTGAAAAACTGTTTAACGGTTTAATTCCACAATTCAGTACTACATAGTTCAGAGTCTTTGTAATGTGTTTCAGCAATACATTTCTAACATTTGTAATGTGTTTAGAAACAATTCTCAGAATTCTCTTTACACAGACTTAAAGTGTGTCTGTTTCAAAGTGGGAAACCTTTCCAAATGATCCAGTGCGTACTGTCCGGTTCATTCAGACCAATCACAAACCGATTTGACCGATTCGCTAGAGATTCATAAGAGAACCGACTCTATCGAGGGATTCATTCGCGAATTAGGCTGGTCAGTCAGACAAGGAGACATGTGGTTGTGGTTGATCAGGCTGTTCTGAGATTCTGTCAGAATGACGTAGTTCTGCACAGGCCGCTCCCACGATTGACAAGGCCGTCTTACCTTAGATCCACCCTGAGTGAGCTGATGTCACAGCCACTTGTTGCAATGCCCAGCTTAGCCACCAGAGGGCACTCTCTTTGTGTCATTGTTTGTGTGTTCTGGACTGCGTTTCCCATATCCCTTTGCACTCATTATTGGTTCATTACTGCCAGCTGTTTATCATTGACTCATTAGCCTCACCCTATATATACCTTATTCATTTTGTCTTTAGATGCATCAGTATTGCTTTCTGTTCCTGTGTTGAATTCTTTGTTCCTATTTATGATCATGTGGATTATGTTTTGGACTCTGAGAATAAGACTGCAAATGGATCTTTTGTGTGTGAGGATTCTGTGACAGAATACTGATGACTTTTTTTTTTTTTTAGATCCAGCAATTCCTCTATTTTTTTGGCATTCATATTCATATCACTATGGGCATTCATATTCTTCCTCCTGCCACTAGGAAGGAGCGGATGGCTCTATCATTCCTTGTTGGCTTTTTGGACTTTGGCGGTGGGGCTGTATTATGATGATGCGGTGCTCAAGGATTTTTTAAATGTTTGCCTGGATGAAACTTTGCCCCAGTGTGAGATGGAGGGACTTCAGACTCTGGAATATTGAGGTTTCGTTAACTATCTCAGTTACCAAGTCTGATGGTCCTGGAGGACCTGACTCTGGTGGTCCCAAGTCTGGTAGTCCTGGAGGACCCGATGTGGGTGGGCCCAGAGATTTCCACAGAAACTCGTGGAGTGGTTAGAATCCACTTCAGAGTCCGCACCAGACAGTGAGTCTTCAGAGTTCACTCCAGTTCAGGAGTTCTCTGAATCTACTCCAGTCCATGAATCCTCAGAGCCCACTCCGGTCCAGGAGCAATCAGAATCCACTCCAGAGCCCGCTCCAGTCTTTGAGTCCGCTCCAGAGTCCGGGAGCCCTCTGAGCTTGTTCCAGTCTACGAGGTCACTCCCGAGCCTGCACCAGACTGTGAGTCCTCTCCAGAGTCCACTCAAATTTGAGGCCATTCCTGAACTTATTGTCTGCCCTGTTTTGGTCAAGGAAACCATGGCTGAGTTACTAGGTTGTTATTAAACTCATTGTGGTTTTCTTTGCAGTCGTGATGGTGTCATTAGGAGGTCTGTTGGTCGTGTTAGTCCAACTGAGGTGGTTATCGGCCTCACTTCTGCTGCCTGCTGGGCTTCTGGCTCCACCCTGGCCCTCTGCTCTGCCGCTGTCTCTAATCCCTCTTCCATTACAAGGACCTGGTCCACCATCCCTCCCCCTGATCCACCTCCGTTCCACCTCCTTGAACTTTCTTGACTTTTTATGGAGAGTCTGGAACTCTTAGTATTTTTTTCACACAAAATTTAAAGACCAATGTCTTATAATTATGTTTGATATTCTAATTTCTTTTGATATAATATGCATCTTCATTCATACATGGTTGCAACACAATTTTAGATGTAATTATTTAATTTTTTTTTCATTAAGTGTTTCTTCAACGTTCAGCTGTTATACTTTCAAATGACATGCATTGTTAATGTTTCATCTTAAAATCCTTTTAAAAATCATGTCGTATTGATAAACTGATTTAAAATGTGTATCCACAATTACCTGATCGTTTAAACATCCCCGACTGCATTGAAGTGCCAAGATGGTGCCCTAGAAGACAGGCCTGGATTTATGTTTGCTTAAACTAGCTTTTTTTTTTTAAGCAACAGGTTAAACGTTTAGATAAGAATGCTTCATATCTATGTAGAGCTTATTTTCGTTTTTAAAATTACATTTTGTAAAAGAATTATGGACGTATATTAAAATGATGGTCATTGGGTGATTGAAGCTCTGTATATGCAGTATGGAGAGTAATAGACTCCGTTCGTAATTCATTTTTAGGTTTGAATTTTATGGGTGAAAATAGATGAAGCAGGTTATCTCACAGAAAGCCTTTCTTTTATGCAGGCCTATAAAATGATGAATTCATCTCATCCCCAAACCTGAACCTTAAGTGGGTTTTTTTTCCCTCAAGATCACCTCTTTATAAAGCCGCTGGGAGAGGGTTAGCACTGGACCATTTTCTCTCTGCGCTGTAAGGTAAGAGAGTGTTCGTTTATGATATGAATCTCATTTGAAGCAGCCGGAAACATTGCTTTGCATGAGTGCTCCTATCGCACGACTGACGCAAGGAACGCAACGATTTGTCACCCGCTTCCCGTGCTTCTGCAAAGAGCTCGCGAGCAAACGCTCCGTAACGGCCACAAAACAGCCTAAACCACAACAGGCCATTAAAGTTACCTCACCATGAAGAGAGATTACACCACCTTCTGAGGGAAAAAAGGTGAGAGAGATTTTTGGCTTACATAACTGAAACCTTTCAGTAATATGGCCTTATTCAGGGCAGAAATCATATTTAATCCTGCTCTACTGTCTCAAGGTACTGTGTTACATATCTGATTCTTACAACATGTATATTTCACACATTGTGCCAATTGAATGATCAAGATTTTTTTTATACTTGCTCGGTCAGGCAGACATTAAGTGTTCTTTACAAATAAAATCTGCAATAATAGCTGGAAATTATTCAGTTATTATAATTACACTCTGGCTAGCAGGTCATCCTTATTGCTAAGCCCTGAGACACCTGAAATATTAGGTATGTTAATTTTTCCACCATCTCAATTCTGAATGACTAGAGAACAACGTAAGTGAAAATTGGCTTATCTTACCCAACTCTCTCTACTTATCCTCCTGAGACCCTGCATCCTCATATGAGGACGTTAGTGAATTTCTCTGAGACTATACATGCTGCAGTTTTAAAGGGGTCATATGATGCGGTTTCAAGTTTTCCTTTCTCTTTGGAGTGTTACACGCTGTTTGTGCATAGATAAGATCCTGAAGTTGCAAAGACTAAAGTCTCAAAACCAAAGGGATATTCTTTATAAAAGTTAAGACTCTATCACGCCCTCCTAAAATGCTTTTTTTTTTAAACACGCCCCCACGTCTACGTCACTGTGTGGGAAGATTTGCAAAACACCACTCAAATGTATATGCAAAGAAAGAGGGCGGAACTATTATTTCCGCTGTAGTATTGTTGCTGCGGCCGGCGCCATGTCCTGGAGATGCTGTGTTTTATTGTGAAAGCGAAACTACTTTGTTTGGGCTTCCAAAAGAGGACAAAACTACAAATTAGTGGTTAAATTGTGTTTACAACACTGTTCCAGAACAGTTCAACCCAAATATTAGAGTGTGTGCAGCGCATTTTACGGAGGAATATTTTCTGAACCTGGGAGAATAGCCCAGCTGCGCACAAAGCCTGTTTCTATAAAGTGGGGAAATTCCAACTGTGCAAGGACAGTCTGGCACTTCTGATTAACAGTCTGTAAGTATGTTTTCTTATTTAAAGAATTTGCCACTGACGATTCAAACGTGAGTTTTGAGCAGTGTAGAGTAGTACTTGTTGTTTGTCGTTTCTCTGATCACAAATGTAGACATGGTAATGCATCGCACCGTGTAAAAAGACAGTATAAGTCATTATAATCAGTATTTATGTCCCCACTGGATGCAACAAATGCCTCGTTTATAATGGGTTTTGTTGTTTGTGTCGTCGCGCCGGGACACGCCATCACTACATGGTAAGGGGTGTAACATCTCCGTTACACGCTTGAGGTATTCGGCCAATCACAACGCACTGGATAGCTGGCCAGTCAGAGCACAACTTGCTTCTCAGAATGATGAGCTTTGTAAAAATCGATGTTTCAGGGCAAAGAGGAGTAACAATGTACAGTATGTGGGAAAATGTTTTTTTTTTTTTTACCTTAAACTGCATAAACCACATTGCATTACACCAAATACACAGAATAATGTTCTTTTTAGCAAGGTCATATAACCTCTTTAAGTCAGGATGTCCGGTACAGAGCACATTCAGGGCTTTCCAGAGATACTAAATGTTTGCATGTTTCACCATGACTACTTCCTCTCCTTGGACTTCAGAAATGTCTGATGTTAATTTAGTGACACTTTCATGGAAATATGATAACGTTTTGTAATTATAATTTAAATCTGTCTAATTTTTAAACTGTGTCATAAATCAACATCTCAGGAAAAATGTTATGGGATTTGAAATCAAAATATGACTTTCTGTTACAAAACAGGACATTGATTTCATACATGTCCTCATACGAGGACACCAGCACTAAAAGCATGTTTATTATGCGTTTTGGGAGACACAACAAATGAAAAGGGAAATAAATTATATTTCAATATTCTATGAAATATTATATATTATTATGAAAATCTTGTCAGTTATTACTCCCATTATTACACTTCTTTTCTTATTACGTTGCCCCTAAATAATTAGATTTAGTTTATAGATACATTTGTATATAATGAGAACACCAGTTTATGGCCATTTTACACACATTTTGAAAAATGGTATATCAAATCATTCTGTTATAACATGGTTGAGAATCATCTTTATACAAAGTTTAAAAAATAAATAAATAATGCTCTTGTTACATGTCTGCCTGTCTTAGTCCTCGTTTTCCTTATTTGGTTTGGTTCCTGCCTTCATTAGCTAATTATCGTTTCATTGTCCCCACCTGAGTTTGATTATGTTGTTTGCGCTTTTGTTCCGGTTCCTTTAAAAGTCCTGAGTTCTCCCTCTTTGGTTGTCTGTGATTGAGGTTATGATGTTTAGTTTATGTCCTACTAATGTTGTGTTTGATGTGATAACGTTCCTTGTATCTACTAATCTTCATTAAAAAGCATATTTGTAATTGTCGCCTCCTCACACTCCTTGAAGGACCACTACACGTAACAGCTCTAAACAATGTAATGACATGGGAAAAAAATAATAATAATAATATTTTTTCCTAAAACTTTTCCCGGGTCTCAGGAGGTTCTGGACAGCCTACTTTTTGTAAGATGCCACGAAGTATAGAGTCTGTAACCTTTTTAACAGCAAGAGCAGTGATGTTTGGTTTTGGTCAGTGCTTTCAAGAGGCTTGTTGAAATCATTTGTGGTCACACAAGTACAGGGCAATAATGTCACCGGAATAGAATTATTCACAATTCTGCATCGCCGAACACAATTCTTGCACATGGTCACTTATTGTTTACAATACAAATTTGGTTTGGACAATAGGCCAATGCAGAACTCAGCCTTCATCCTGGTTCTTTTTTATAGCAAGTTCAACCCTGATTGACATGAACAGACTGTACATCTATCCCTCACAATATAATTTTCATTTGCTAAAATGAAATATGATGTCTCTCCTAAATAAAGTCCATTGCTACTCATGTATTGTCTTGTTCTCTGTCAAAACCTCTGTTTTTTTTTTCTTACTGAATTATACCAACGCAAACAACAGATCTGGAATAATTGACTTTGGATGTATCTGCTTTATTCATTTTAATTGTCTGAGAAACCTGACCACACTCGTCAGCTCTACTTCAGACACATTCGCGGTGATGAGAAAGAGAGAGAGAGAGTAGAGCTCCGCTGGCGTCCTCCATCTCACAAGAACAAAAAGGAAATACAAGTTTAGTCAAGTGTGAAGGGAGTACTCATTATAAAAGTGAAACATGTCAGTTTTAGTGTAAGAAATAAATTTAAAATGCATTTGACTTCCTGCTTCTCTCCTACAATAGAGCACTTTTACATTACATGATTAGTGTTGCTCAGAAAAAGGGGCTCATTTTCACATTTTAAAACTCTTTATGAAGTCAACACATCCTCTGGAGAATATTCTCTATTCCATCATGAAATCTTTGAGAGTTCAGCTGAGAGGTTATCAAGTCTCACTTTCCCCCCATTTTCCTCCCCAGAACAAAAGACTTTCTGTCTCCTGGCAACAAAAGAACAAATTTATGGAGAGTGGAAGAGAAGAAATGTGACAGCATGTGGCACCCAAAACATATGCTTTATTTTTTTTTACTGAGACTATTCAAAGTCCCTCAACCGTTTCTTCAAAAACACATCATGCACTGAATAATGGCTTTGAGACTCGCCATTATCTTGAATTCAATGTGTTGTTGTTTTGAGGCACAATCTGCACTATCGTAATTGGACAGCCAGGCCTGGTGAGTGTAGTTCTTGTCTGAAAACACAGTAAGTCAGGTCTGCAAGTTAGTGAACTGGGAGAGATACTTCTCCTGGGAGATATGGGTCCGGTGCCGAGGACAGTGGAAGAAAATAGCTGAAAAAAGTGACTCTGCACTCTGGGTTCGAGATGGAACCTCCAATTCCACATGGCTTTAGAAGATCCAGTCTGGGAAGCAACAAAGTGGATGGGCTGAAATTGGCTGGATGCCGAGGGAGAGAGGTGTATTGTTAGGGCTACGGAGAAGCCTCGCTGCCTGAGGAGGGAGACAATGATCTTCAATTACCAACAACTCTCAGTCCAATTTACTGCGGACATGAGAGGAGGAACTACGAAAGAATTGTCTTCAGAGGAGAGCTTTGGGTTGTAGAGGCTGAAACTTTCCGGAGCGATCTGCGAATAAAGAAAAAGGTGAGATTTTTTAATGTGCGGCTAAGTGGATCGACATATAGAAAAGTGAATGGGAGCCTTTTAATTAGATGACGGACACAAAGAAAGGGTGGTTTTAATTAGAAGCGAATCGATTCCGAAAGGAAGAAAGTTTTATTCAGAAGGGAGAGGGCTAGGAAAAAATGTGATCTTTAATGAGTCTACAAGATCAGAGCTTTAGCGGAAGGTAGGCACTTTCTTTTTTTTTTTTCTTTTGAGGAAGATGGCAAGCGACACTGGGAAATGCCTGTTATTAATGGCTGTGCCTGTCATTAAAGGCAGAATGTATTTTACTTCTCTTTCACTATAGGCCAAGGAGCACATGCCTACCGTGAGTTGTGGCGTATTGGAGAAGACAATAAAGAGTGTGCTTCACAAACAAAAATTTCAAGGCTTCATCGGTGGAGTAGATCAAAAATATTTTGCATTATTGCTTTTCTCCCTAATCATGTGCATTCAACCTCAACCATCGGCAAACAGGTGAGACCGTTCCCCAACACCTAAGATATAACTGCAGACTTAGTCCAACAGCATGGCAATTATACTTTGATACAGAAGGATTGAAAGAGCAGAAATTGAGCGCGTGGGGTTGATCAGAGTCTCCCACAGCTGAGATCAGCTGATGCCACTCAGCCGCCCAGGTGTGTGCTTAATCAGGAGTGCTTCTCCTTTAGATTTCGTGTTGGACAGAAGGAGCAGGTCCGCCGGGAGACCGCCTGTCAGTATTCATCTTCTAAATGAGAGCCCCCTTCCCTACTCCATCATGTAGCCTGTCTCTTCTTCTCTGGGAACTGCCAGTTCTGCTCTCCCCAGCAGCTACAACATTTCTCAACAAAACGCCGTGTTTTCCAACTGTACCCTGACTGTCTTTACAAAGCCATCAAGCAAGTGCAGGAGAGCCGCCTCTGCACCCTTAGAGGCAGAGGAAGCACTATAGCTCACCGTGCCTGTAGGGTTCACTCAGGTGCATAACAATATCCGACAAACCTCTAGAATAAATGCAAACAATGTTGCTGCACAAAACGGCGTCGAAATACTCGCGCAAGATAAATATGTAAAAGCAGCTCTGATTAGGCTCTCGACTGATCTCTCTCCAAAATAAACTGCTTCTCTCCACCATTAGCGGCAGCGTGTTTTGTTGTAACTCCGTAAGGCCTTCAATAAAATCGTTCGGAGCAGCTGTACACATGATGTTTAATTGCACCCCCTGTGTTTACAACAAAAGATCCATCTTTTCTTGCTCTCCATTTTCTTGCCTTTACACTCTACCTTTTGAGCGTCTGCTTCTATCCACTTTGTCTAGGGTTGCTAAGTGAGTTTCTCATGGGAGAATGTTCTCGTTGAGTTATTGAATCTTCTCTTGATTTAAGACGTTTTTATTTTCTCTAACTTTCCTTTTAAGCTTCTGTTGCATACTGAAAAAAGAAACTTTTTTTTGCCTGACTGGACCTCTTTTCCCATAGGACTGGAAAAAAAAACAAAAAACGGTGGCTGCCCTCAAGTGTATATGTACTGTAACCGAGGAGTCACAGATGGAGAAATACACAACGTGTTAGTAGAACTGAAAGGTATTATCAAATATAAACTATTGTGTAAATGATTTCTTAAATAAAAGGATGCATCCTTTGAGATTTGAGTTTGTTGCCTTATCCTTCAGATTACAAACTGTAAAGGAATCTCAAACAAAAAGGGAATATTCAAAAATGGCTAAAATAGATGAGGGTAATGATGTAAGAAGATAACTGACAAAAAAAAAACAAAAACAAAAAACAATTTGCAAAGAAAACCAAGGTGTAAATTTTGATCCATTAACATTAATTAACATCTGTAAGCAAAGAACAACCTATTTTTTACTTATTTTTTGCTCTGCTTAATGTGATGTGTCACAACATGTGTGATGCATTTAACATTAAAAGAAAACAGCTATCACATTTGCTAACCTGTATAAATGGCAGGTTAATTAAAATCCATTAATAATAATAAAAAAAGTGCTTCTTGTACAGTGTGATTTTTATACAGTATGCCATGGTTTCTAGACATGCATCATACTACTACATTATGGTCTAAATCAGGATTAGGGCTGGAGTGGAATAATTAATATTGGCTACATTGTGAGGTGATTGAAAGTGCCATGATATTTTTCAGGGTGCTTAATGGAGAAAAACGCAGCCTCATTGTGTAATTACAACATCTACCAGCAGGGGTTAATGAGCCATGCTAACCAGCCAAACTTTGACCCTTTAGGTGAAATACTAGCCTGGTACTTTGCTTTGCTTCGTAGACAGAGTCTGGAAGGGCATAATTGACAAGCGTTTACTTTCTTGTGGGCGGGCGCTTGTCTGAAGTTTAAAATCATTGGTGTACCCGTCAGCCAATCACATAACGGTTGGTTATGACGTATGTTATTCGCTGGCTCAGCCGCCTTGAACTTCTGCTGTAAACACAGGTATGCGGCGAAAACAAAACCATCGAGAGAAATACCGGAGTGAAGATGGCTGTGAACGATTTTGCAGATTATGTAAAGTAAATCTACGCATCCACAATTATCGCCTTGCCAGACTTTGGCCTCCCCAGTTTCTCGCTGACGATCGGTAACAGTTGATAAATTAAACTTTTCCCAAAACATGTCGGGAGTAGGGCTACAGCATCACCTCCATTGAAAATGTGAACCAAACACACTTCTTGTTCGGGCTTCAGTTGGCAAATGCCAGGAATATTCTCCACAACAGAGCGAATGTCTCCCGTGTCTCCATGTCCGCTGTCGTTTTAGATTTCCCTCATTTAAACTACAATCTTAAATTCGGCGCTTAGCGTCTACGTCACGGCTCTCAGCCTGCCCTCTGTTCGTTGGTTGGCCCGGTTGCTGCGGAGCCGGAGATAAACTGGAAGATGGTTTGCTATATCAGACTGAGTACAGAAGCGAAATGAAATTGAGCGGAAATACAAAGTCTGACGTAGTCAGGCTAGTGAAATACCTAATTTCCAAAAGATTGTTGGATATCTGGGCTTGCGTGGATTTCCATTATTATCGGTAAATCAAGAAAAGCACATAATTTGACACAGATTATTGTAGTTCACAGACCCAGACATCATACCTTCCATAACTGACCCCTTTGCCCCCAGCTGGTGTCAGTAGATTTGAATCTCTTTGATGCATCACATAATGCCTGAAGATAATCACAGTGATAAATAGGTTACTTGTACCCATTCTCATCCCAGTCTCTGTCGTTATTTACTCACCCTCATGTCGTTCCAAACCCATAAGACCTTGAACACAAATTAAGATTTTTTTTTTTCTGAAATCTGAGAGCTTTCTGACCCTCCATAGACAGCAATGGAACTACCACGTTAAAGACCCAGAAAGGTAGTAAGGGCATCGTTAAAATAGTCAATGTGACATCAGTTGATCAACCTTAATGAAGCTATGAGAATATTTTTGTGCCCATAGAAAACAAAAATGATGACTTTATTCAACAATTTCTTCTCTTTCATGACAGTCTTCAAGGAGCATTCACTGACGCAGGAGTCGGTGGTCTGACGTAGAACACGGATGCGTTGCACCGTGCACGGAAGACTGCACAGGCATGCATCGTGGTACTCTTGTGAACGCATGTCGAAGACTGATATAATGTTAAATGTTAAAAATGTTAAAATATTGAATAACGTAGAAACTTATCTTGTCACTTTATAATGTTCATTATGAGTAACAAACATATAATGCATTTTACCTGTTCTGTAATGTCATGATAATTTCATCTGACAAATGAGAATTGGCAAGGTGCAAAATTCGAGTTTGATATGTGTCATTTTTTTAAAGACATCCGTGACTTTCACCACAGACCTATATAAAGATAATACAATATAATATATACATATAAATCTAAAACCTAAAAGGGATAGATCACCCAAAAATGAAAACTTTATCATTTACTCATGTTGTTCCAAACCTGTAGGAATTTTTCTTATGTTGGACATAAAAGAAGATATTTAGAAAAATGCTGGTAATCCAGCAGTTGATGGTTCCCATTGACTTCCATAGTATTTCTTTCTCTACGTTGGAAGTCAGTAGAGACCAACAACTGTTTGGTTCTTCAAAATATCTTCTTTTGTGTTTTGTGTTTGGAACTACATGCATGCGGGTGCGTAAATGATGACAAAATTTTCATTTTTGGGTGAACTACTCCTTTAAGGTACAGAATATAAATATTCACATATAAATACATACAGCAGGTGACTCAGACATTGTTGAATGCATGTAAGCCAGTGGTTTGAAAAGCTATTTTAATTCCATTTGGGCAGAGACTTGCAGTAAATTAGATTAATGTTAAAGTGTCATGTTTCTAGGATTAGAAGATGAATTCAAACGAGTCTCTAGGTATGTGATGGGGCTCAGCAGGTGGGCAGGGAAGTGTTGAGCTACCTCTCTCTTTAAGGCACCGTTGATTCGGAGCTCTCTGCCATGTCTTTGCGATTTCAATAATCCCGTTTTAACAACCCGACAAACACACACAGCGTGGGTCAATAAAATATGACTTTTAATAGTACTTTCTGTTAGACTACTCCACAGATCTGACTCTTAAAGTACACTATAACTCTCTCTTTCTGCCAGTCATGAGCTATTGGCCATTTTTATCAAGCAGAATGCCACAGACGAGGCAGTGAACGAATGTGAAAGGGACAAGTAGTTATTCAAAAAGTGATTTTCCACTTGAACATACAGGAGAAGCCTCCCGAGGCCTAAGCGTCTGTGGAAAGGGGGGCGTTTATGCCCAATGAACGGGTGAGGAGGCACTACCGTCAGGTGTGGTGTATGGCCGCTGTGTTTGTCAGAGCTGATGGATGGCTCTAGGCTGTTTCGGGATCATAGATGATTGGAAGACTGAGTTCAGGTGGGACGTAATCGGGTGTTAAATGAGACAAAGAGACGTTTTATTGACACTATTGGGCAGTGGAGGAGTGTATACAGTACCTGGCTGGCGTAAACAAAAATTGACGTGATTGCACATACTATATGACGCAAAATGAGTTTTTCATGTGCAATGTTGCATGTGCCTGTGGTTGCGAACCATCTACGCTGTGCTTATTGACTTTGCACATAAACCTTTTTAATGATGATGCTGTTTAAATTGCGCCATTGATTTTAATGCACCAATTACGTCTATAGTGTATGAGAGTCGATATGTAGGACAGCAGTACAAATAGCTGAATATGAGAGGGCTTTAGTCCAGCAATTTTCTATGAGTCTTAAGTGCCCACGATCTGTGAAACACCTCACTTTCCTGAAAAATGTGCAATCGATACTGTGGAGAAAACCTTTTTAGGGCTTGCAGCTACATGCATTTTCTGCTGAATGAAAGAATAATCAAGTTTTTAACGCCTTGTGACTACAGGAAAAGCATGCCGCCTTTAGCATCATTACAGATGCTGCCTGAAAAGGTTGGAATTCGTGCACGCATCGATCTCCGTGTCTGTTTGTTTAGGTGCGGTTTTAACTATCCTTCTTTTAGAGGCACAAATGTGTCGTGTAATAGGAGGGGACGGCGAGAGGCGGCGGTTTTGAGATACGCCATTATTTGACAGTGTTTAATTGGAGAGTACATTTGAGAGGCAGCCGTCCCCGCCGCTGGCTTTGCTTCTAATTGCCAGCAGCACCGCGCTTAACGAAGCGAGCGAGAAGGAGCGTGGGTGAGGGAGGAACAGAAAGAGAGAGGGGCCAGGTTTCTATGGCAACAGCACATCAACAGTAGGCAGTAGCCAAGGGGGTAGTTTCATCTTGAAGAAAAGAACCTCTCTGCTGAGGCTCCCTCCGCAACAAGAAACAAATGCCCTAACCGCACGTAAACAAAACACCAACGAAATGGCTCTTTTTAAAGCTCAGCCTGCAGAGTGCGAGGCGAAGTGAAAACCTATCCATTAGAAGGAGATTAATGGAAAAAACTCAGTGGGTCCTCTCATCGCAGCCTCGGTTAAATAAGCCGCTACAAGCATCCCTGTCTGTGAAATGTGCTTCTATGTGGTCCAGAAACTACTATCATCCTGATCTCAATTATTACTCGTTTCATCCGCCGTCCTCGGGAACACGTACGCTGTAGGTGATGTCAACAAGAGACTGAAGAACACCAGCAGAAAGGAAGGCTATCTGATTCATTAATCCTGACTGTTGAGTATCAGGTATTAACGCTAATCCTTTGCCTTTTTTGGGGAGTTGTAGTTCTCCTGGCGGCCATTAGAGGGCAGTTTGGCCTTCTAAACTTTCCATTCATGCACTTGACAGCGTAATGTGCATTTCTCACATTCGTGTGTTTACTCACATACTTGCTCCAAGTATTTACCTCACTTTCCATCTTGTACGTTTGATATTCTTTTTAACTTGTTTATGGCTCTCGCTTTTCACAGCGTTTGTTCGCTGGCTCACATCCATTTATTTTTATCTGTGAAAGCTATCATTTCAGAGGTACGCGAATTACGTTGTGGCATATCTATAAAGACAGCGCTCCAAATGAAAGCCGGATTGATTTATTGTCTTTCATCTCAGCGTTATCATCTTTATGGCTTCGTCTTTATTGTGCTGTCGAGTACTGGGAGGTCTTGGGTGTAACGGTTTAACTCCTTGTAGAAAAGAGAATTAGGTTTCTGAGACTGAGAAAATTCGGGGTCTTGTGTTTTTTGATCATTAATATTGATGGACAGCTTTTGTGAAGTGAGAGCTTCACATTACTAGATCTCACATTTGCTATTCTGTTCTATTAAGTTCCTGTCAGTCTGGCGAAACCATAACCTTTTCCTCTTTCTCTGTTTACACTGGCAAAGAGACCCAGAATGGGAGAGAGAGAAAAAAAATCGAGTCTTATATCTTTGTCAGATCAATTTGCTTTATTAATGAAAAAGCTTTATGGAGAGATCACAGTCCCTAGATTCATTCTTAAACAATGACTCACCAAGCAAATGCATTTCTTTGATTTTTTTTTTCTTCACTCATTTTATTACAAACTTTGCAAGGACTTATTACAAGGGGTTTGTTTTCAACATGCGGAAACGAAACAAAACAAAACACATGGGAATCAAACAAACAAGTCGGATCGGACAATCCACTGTTCACAATAAACATAAAATCTGATAAAGCCCTCGGTGACAGGAGCCAGTGAATGACTACGGTGCAGGCATACGACGGCCACATTCACACTGACTCGGCAAAAAAGATCAATCCATCCAAGGCAAGATGTGCACATCTCAATAAACACTTTACGATTTTTATATGCCATCGGCTTTTGTTGTAAGATTTAAAAAGCTTCACTTGCATGTACATAAAACTGTACAAAAACAGATCATCACAAGCATTTTTAGTCCTATATAAATATAACCAACAATTAAGGATAACAAGTTTTGAACTCTCCTGCAAAAGACATACTTTCAAGGCAGCTGTCTTCAGTTTGGGGTGATCGGTGAAGATGAGTTTTGTGCAGTGAACGTCGCTTTTGTTCTCAAGAGAAGGTTTCTGAACCGGCACTAACATTTCAGCAAGAACAGTAAACGGTTTCTACCAATTATCTTTGGAATTCATGCTCAACTCGTCGCCTGCTTAACACCACACACGGGGAATGTGGAGAGCTATGTACAGAACACTTTTTAAGAGATGTTTACCACAAACACCAGTTTTCGTTAGTCTATGAAGAAAAGTCTCGCTCTAAGGACGAAGAAAAGACTCCCTCGTTCGTTACGGTCGTCTCATCACATCCAGACATCTAACAGCGAAAGAGCACACATCTAAACACCAGTTTAAAAAACAACCACAAGAAGTGGACACTCCTCCATCCGTCCTCCGGCTTTTTTTTTGGCCGAAGGACTCTAGGAGTCTAGCCTTAGAATTACTAGGAATAAAACAGCCGAGATGAAGCCAGAGGAGTCGAAACCTGCAATTCAGACTATCTGACTCAGGCCGGCATCAGAGTGGAGGAAGGTCAGAACCTGCTTCACTCAGAGTTTGAATAGATGAAAGCCTTTAAGTGGTGGTAGAGTTTTGTGGTCATCTCTATCTTTTAGCCGTGTTAAGTCCAGGTCAGCGATCTCACACGTTCGCCTGGGAAGAGCGCGGCTGCAGCACGAAGGAGGAAAAGCGAGCTGGGCTAATTACGCTGGATCATGACTCTCGCTGGATTTTTTTTTTTTTCCTATCAGAGTCACTAAATGGCTTTGAAAACAGCATAATGTGCTTTCTTTCCTTAGGGCGGGATAATCATTCGCCTTATTTAATCATGGCTACGTCCAGTAATTTCCATACGTTTCAGCCTTAATTATTCGGCGAGAGGTGCTGAAGGCAGTCGCGATGAGGTAAGTGCAGTGAAAAATGCGACTCGCTAAACAATTGAAGCATTTGGACCGGGATCTTTTCCTGTGATCTGTGCTTCCTTTGGGGGCTGGAGTGTTCGCATATGCCAACTGCACCACACTCATTACTCACCCTAATTAAGGAAATGCCCATCGTCAACCCCCCTGCAGACAAAGCACGCTCGCCCAAGCGCCGGGATCTAGGCAGGTACTGTGCTGCAGTAGGTGTGGAAAAAGAAGAGATATTGAGGCGATAGTAATGATAATGTCCATCAGATATATGGTTCTTGAGCACACTAGATAGTCATTGTCAAAACGGTCCCCCAGAGATTCTCTGAAACTTGAAGGGAGACACAGCTTTAGAGCAGGTTAGATAGTCAGCACAGTGTCAAAGAAAAAAACTAACCCGAAGAAATATCCAATTGATGGAGGACAGAACATTTATGTAAAAAAAAAATGTGGCTGAAAATAGGCAAATGGCTAATGGTGATCATTTGTAACATTTGTCATTTTTCGATTGTGGAAAAAAAACATGCACAATTGACATGCGAAAGACAAGACAGGATTATCAGTCTAATTTGTCCATTGTGATTGTTATATACAACTGTTTTAAGGCATTAATACATTTGTTCTTCAAACAAAGTCTAAATAGGACACAAAGATTCCATTTCAAACTGTAAAAACTATGTAAACAAAGAAAACAGGAACGTGAATATGAGTGTGGCAAAAATGGACCCATTTGATGGATACTAGGTGTGTTTGTGGACTTAACACACCGTCAAGTTAACAAAACCCTACTGTTAATTTGAGGGGAGGCAGGTGGTCTCCTCCTCACTGAGGCTGTGCTATGTGAGCCGTGGGTGTCTTTGCGAGTGCCAGGCAGCGTTTGCACTACATCGTGGGAGTTCAGGAGAGATTCACAGTGCCAAAAAACACAAGTTCTGCCACATGACAAAAGTATGCACGCACATTCTCATCTGTTGAATAGCGTGTTAATGTGCCAGAAGCCACAAGTGTTACTTTTCCTGACAGTAGGTCCCCTGATGCACAGACGCACACAACAGCATATGTTAAGGTCTGTCATAGTGAGTTAATCGCTGTAAAACCCACTGCCCGCCCTCACTATACACCGTGCTGCAGAGTGCATATGGACATACAGCACAGCAGGTGAGGATGTGGGACCTAGACGGGCACAACGAGGGTCATGGAGCACCATCAGGACGTTTTCCCCTCCACCCCAGCCCATCTATTCATGTTCCCATAAGGCCATTGCAAACGTTCAGACCCTCAAAAGCAGTGGTACCGACACACACTTCAGGTGTTCAGGCTGATTTAGATGTAACATTTGTCACTATTTTTCAACTTGAGCCTGATAGTAATATTCATATATACACACCATACAAATGTATTTACAGCGTTTTACATGTATAAAGACTGCTCTCCTCTGAGGACAGGATCAAGTTAAGAGTGTTAGACACTCTGGATGTGGCTCAAGACCCTTTTACAGCAGTATCTCCTGCCCACTTCAGCACTTGGTAGTCTAGTAGAAGAAACCATGAACATTCTGTACGCTAGCGAAGCTAAAAGTCGGTTAGTCACGTAAAAGTATGCATCGGTTGTTTTTGATGGTATGCAAAAACAGTACAAACAGCTGAAAGTAACAGTAAAACATGTTAAAAGTGATAATAAATAGATGTATGAATGAATGAATGAATAAATAAATAAATAAAATCAATCTACTCGGACATTATGACAATAGCGTGTTTTTCCACTATCCAATTGATATCCTGTCGCAAAATTCGATGTTCTCTTTTCGCAACCGTGTCTCTGTAATTTCTGATGTGCGTCAATCAAAGATGGTGGGTGTGGTTATCTCACAGGTATATCTCTCTTTTCGAGGCGTGATTGGAGGGGGGGCTGGTAGGCGGGAACTCTGATGTCACGCTTAGAGGCACCTCCTCCAGTGGGGCGTGGTCACTGGGGGTGTGGTCACTACTGGAGTAGGCACTACGGGAAGGTGGGAGGCGTGGCCTGTTCTCCTCTCCTCCCAGCCTCACGCTCCCATTGGCCAGGCGTCCCAGGCTCCCCCTCTCCTGATAAGGCACAAACGTGGACAGTTTAGGGGGGTTGCGGGTCTTACGGACAGGCGAAGGCTGACCGGGCATCCAACAGGCATCTGAGTGACCCAGCTCGCTGCACTCCTGACTGCAGTTTCCCGTCATGGCAACATCAGGCAGTGAGCGAATATCTGCGAGAGGAAGGCACACAAAAAAGCAGTCTTTAATGATGAGTAAATGATATTAATGAACAGCAAATCAAAACTTGTTTTGATGCGCTCCAGTTCATTTCTACCGGGTGAGTCACAGAGACACTGCAGTTCACCTAGCGTCAAATGCAAGCAACTAACAGGGAATACACAAAGAGCTGCCAGTGGTTGCTATGCACTGTGGTGTGGTTGCTATGTGAGAGGCAGTTGTTGCTATGCACAGTGCTGTTGTTATGCACTGCATACTGGGATTTCTTCAGTGGCTACTGTGGGTCAGATTCTTCTGGTTTGATTCCTTCAAGTCATTTGAATTGAAACACTTTCTTCATAGTGTAGATATGTGACTGACGGTTGCTGGGTGCATTCAAATGTCTGCATGCCCACATACATACTGGAAGTTTGGTGGCAAAAGGGCGAAAGTGCAATTCACTTTTCACTGCATTTGTCCCTTGGGCTGCAATCCCTCGATGCACATGTCTTGAATATTTATGTACATATACATATACAGGCACGCTCGCATTCAGTATCCTACATTCAACACTAAATGAGACCCACCAAGGCCCCTGAAGGAAAATTCAGTGCTAAGGCTTATTGATTGGCAGGTCTGAAATTAGTGAGCCTCTGATTGCTATCCATTTTCCATTCCACTGTTCCCTAATTAATTAAATAGGGCCGAGACCCAGTGACCTCATTCCGAAAGAGCCACACAGAGAGCTACATTAACACACACTCCCTGTAATCCGCCAACCACATGCGCTCTTTCTCAGGATCTTTTCCACTCTGTGGACCACATTCCTCACCCTTGTGCATTCACACCAGTGGTTTTCAACCTCTCTGTCACAAACCTACGTGGGGTTACTGGAGATGTGGATGGGGTTGTGGTCTTTTTATTCATCTTATTTTTTTTTTTAGCAGAATCTTTATAGTTATAGGTAGACAGAGCCTTGAAAAAATCTGCAAAAAACAGTAAAATAACAAAATTACTTAATTCTATGACATCGATACGAATTTCAAGTAGTGTTGGGAACTGAGGACCAAATGAAGGCATGTGCACACATTGTTATTTATGACGTAATGCAATGCTTCTGCGATCAGTGTGCCAAGAGTGTGCACATCAATAATAACAGACTCTCGCATGGCTAATGTGTGACTGCTGTTAAGTCACTATAATCGTCTTCAGCTTGATTACAAATGTCATCCATCAAAACTTTACTAGTGTGACACTGGTTTGTAGGGGTGGGAGAAAAGATCGATTCACCTAACTATCATGATTCTTTTTAAAACGATTTAAAAATCAATTGGTTTACCTCAGAATCGATTTTTATTTCATTATTTTATTTTTCCTAAGAGGTTGTGGGGAGAAGTTATAATTCCAACAGAGGGCGAAATGTATTGGTGTATTTGACTTGAAGCAGCATGATCAAAGTATCGCGAGAGCGATTCGAAAGCATGCAGAGCCGTCTGTTCTCTGTAGCTCTCGCGGTGCTTTGATAACGTCATACAAAGATCGTTCTGCGTGCGCAGTACCGCTGCATTAGATGACGTCATATACGTTTCAAGCCGGCACGAGAAAGCAAAACCATGACAGAGGCAGAGGATCAAACCTCTTCCAGAATTCTTTCTGCACTTTCACGTTTTGAATCCCATCTGTTGGGAAAACATGACTAAACATGACTAAAACGGTATGCAAAGTAACATAGCACTTTATTTTATTTCAGAAAGTATTTATTTTTTCTGCTCATTTTGTTGAACATTTGACTATTATATTCATGTGCAAGTTCAGGGTTTTGGTACTTTAAAGTTTCATGGTTCAAGGTACTTTAAATATACACTGTGTATGTGTATGCTCCTGAAATAAAAGTTTAGAAAGATGTGATGCATTGCTTTTGTTAATATGACTAATCATATACAATCTCTTTCAAGGGTATAGTTAATTATTTTCCATTGTCTAGTCTTTAACAAGCAAACAAAAAACACTCTAAATTGTAATATCGAATCGCAATGGTGACTGCTAAGATGTGTTTTTTTTATTTTTTTTATTGTGACAGTCTGTATATTAAGTGTATCGTTCAACTTTTTCCCGTGGCCTAGAGTTAAAAACAAAAAACAAAAATCGCAACACATAGCAATATCGAATCGCAATACTTATCGTATCGCACCCAAGTATCGCGATAGTATCAAATCGAGAGGTAGGTGTATTGTCCCATCCCTACTGGTTTGCTTTATCCAGCCGAGAGAATAGTTTGTGTATCCTATGCTCATGGGTGTTTTGAGCTGCCGTTCAGTCCATATTTCACAGTAAGAATGGGCTTGGACAGATCTGAAACAATCACAGAATACGAGAGAGGTTGTGGTTTGAAGCCATATACATGCTGAAATTAATAATTTACTGAAATCTGGATGGAGGTATATTCTTTCCACCGTCTCATATATTATCAGCCAGGTTTTCACAGCATTTGCACTGTTTTCAACTGACTGCTTAAATGCATTTGCTTATGCGTTTATGGACTTTGTTCTCCATTAGTTTGCTGGTTTAAAATGATCTGATCGCAAACTTTTTTGTTTTAATATATATATATATATACATATAATTTTATTTTATTTTACTTTATTTTTTATATATATTATTGTAATGTAGTGTTTGAGAGAGTTAATCATGAATTAATTATTTTTAATATGATGGTTTCATTATAAGCGTGAACACTCAGCTAAATAAATGATTTGAATCTAACCATGTCATGTCAACAAATTAAAAAAGTCAGCCAGCTATTTATTATCATGCTAATTATTGTTTATTTAGACCCAACAGCAAAGGTGTTTTTTATGCCAAATATCATACTTTTACATATTTTCCAGTTATTAAAAAACAACAAGGTTATCCTAAAGTAAGTGAATTGCGAAACATAAACAAAAACTAAAAGTCCATGATAATGAAACAAACAAAAAAAAAACAACATAACGGCGACACAGGTCAATTATTGAATTGCATTAATCACCTCCAAAAATAAAAAAAAAATCATATAAGTCTGTATTCATGACTGAAATTAGCTCATAATTCAGCAATCAAATTGTTTTTCCTCAAATACATATTGTTTATGGATTTACGTATTCCAATAAAAATACGTATTGTTTAGCAATTTGAATCACTAAATCCTTTATGATTCCCATCTCTAGTCACAAGTATTTTTGATCCCAAGGAATGGGTTGCAGACTCTGATCTGCACACTCTGCCTGCCATGTTACCTTTCTCTCCACTTTCGATTCTCGCCACAGTTCCAAACTACTTCATCTTCCACAGACAGAGAAAATGAAGAGAAAAGTAGTGAAGACCCTTAAATGTGCAAGAGATCCACAGATGGCAGCCCTGAGGCAGACGCCGGGGCCCAGGGGACATACCTCCACTGGCCTTGAACATCCATGCAGCTTTAATGCACTCATTAAAAAGAGCTCTGTGAGGCTCCACCGGCACAACATAACTGACAGTTCTCTCTACACGAAAACACCACACTGACCCCACCACCGCGCAAACGTACGTATGCTTCAAAAAAATCCCAATAAGCAGGAGCCGACATGGTCAATACATCAAAGAGGTCTGGAATAGTGTAAAAGGGGGCGTTTACTGGAGGAGGAAAGAGGCTTTATATCTCACCAAGCGGAATAGATCAACTCTCCCCTCTGGAACAAACACATTAGAGTCCTACAGTCCTGTTTGTGTGCTTGTGTGTGTGTGAGAGAGAGGGCTAGAATGTGTGGGAGAAAAAAGTGTGTGGTGAACTCGGAATATAATTGAGTGTGTGCGTTTGAGGCGTGTGTGAGGGATAGGATGTGCGTAGGAAAGGGAGCATGTGTGTTAGATGACGGTGCCGTCTATGTGTTTGTGAAGTAATAGTGTGTGCACACGTGTTTGTGCAATAAAGATGTGTGCTACAGATGGCGTTTGAACGGTGAGGTGTTGGGAGTGTAGAAAAGTGTGTTTGTGATATTCTTGTGGCTCTATGTAGGCAGGTGTGAAAACAGTTTCTTACATTTATTATCCATTACTGGATCTCATTTCTTCCAATATATTTTATTTAAACTGTAGAATAATAGCCAATCAAATGCAGATCTATTTACAAGGATTTTGAAGTTGGTTTAGGTGAACTGAAAGAAAGCATGCACTGTAGTTAGATGCGAGTAAAGACAAAATGGAATCAAAACCCTACTTTCCTAAATGTATCTAATTATGCATGAAAAAAAAAAATGTCATAGTATTTCATGAAAACAACAGTTTGTCCACAATGGCTGACGGAACCGAAGTGTACGTGTAGGCAGGGAAAAATAACCAATTAATATTACACTCTAAATCTATTACAGTATTACACTCTAAGTCCAGTCGCTCTTGGTTTTTATTAAAGAAGTAGCGCTTATAAAACAGTTACTATAATTCTGATTAGGTGTGCCACATTTGAAGTAACTTTGGTTACACTTTATTTTGATAGTCCACTTTAGACATTCTACTAACTACAAGTAACTTTGTAACTACATGTTAACTACATGTCAACTAATTCTCATTAATTTGCAACTACATGTCTACTAACTCTCAGTAGGGTAGGTTTAGGGTTAGTGGAATAAGTTGACATATACTTGCAAAGTTTCTGATAGTCAGTATGTTGTATGTTGTGGACCCATAAAAATAAAGTGTTAGAAGATATTAAGCAGACAGTCTACTAATACTCTAATGACTGCTAGTTGACATGTAGTTGCAAAGTTACTTACTGTTAGTAGAATGTCTAAAGTGGACTATCGAAATAAAGTGTTACCGTAACTTTAAAATGTTCCTGTGCAACCAACAGTTCAGGTAAAATTTAATTAAAAAACTGAAACTCTTTTTTTTCACTATTGGTGTCTTTTACCAAATTTCAGTTGCTTACCATACACCGTATCCTTGATACAATCAGTAAGTGTGTTTACATGCACTTCACAAGTTTTATTCAATTCATCTTTTTAAAATGTCAAGTACACTGTTACACATGGTTAATAAAATAAAGATTACTGGAGCACGTTCTACAAGAAAAATCTTCATTCTTTCTGCCTCAAAATTTCATGTTTAATTCAGTGTTGCTTGCCACTTCTTTGTAAATATTTTCTTAGTGAAAATGCTTTCAAAGCACTGAATTCGTTTTTTGTGAAGTCTAACACACAGACCCAGATAATGCGACTGAAGCTCGGCTTTGTCCAGCATACACATTAATTGGCTGTAGAAGACTGTAGCTTGATTATAACTGCCCTTCAAAGCTTCGAGTAGCTTACTGCATTCATAAATGCCATTTCACATCTTAAAGGCGTGTGTGTTTTGGCATTTACTGTGATTGCCATTGTGCATGGGGTTTGGACTGCACTTTGGTGTTTTCTCTGTACAACAAAAGCTTGAAACCATCTAGGTTTACAGCCGTAATCACAGCACGCAACCTGGTAGAGACCAAAGGGAAGTCAGAAAAAGGAAAGATGAAAGAGCACAAAAAAAGGTAAACTGCACGCTACAGGCGCTTTGCCGTGACCACCTTAGCATGCAAAACTTGCCCGTCCTTCATTTTAAGACACATGTAAGGGTGGGTTTGCAGTGTTCTTGCATCAGGGAACCAGTGGGATGACTGGTCTCGTGGATCTGTGGCAGGTTTCCTTTCTGTCTGATCTCCAGCCGAGGGGTAGTGGGGAGGGGAAATGGGCATGTTGCTCTTCCTGAGATTTCACAGAACACCTCCTGTTTGATCCGGCGTGCACACTTTCTAACGTACCCTCAGCCTTTTGCCCTCTCTCTGTCTCTCTGATCCTCTTTTTCCTGGTGCTTTTTCCGAATGACTCTCTCTACTTTGCTTTTCTGCTTTTATTCTCCCACCCCCTCCCATCCTCTTTTACTTTCTCTCCAATCTGCCACTTTTTCTCTCCCTTCGTTACCCTCCCTCCGTCTCTCTTTCCTTCTACCTGCTGCTTCTGAGTGCGCCTCTGTGCTCTAATCAGCTGGAAATTACAGTCCAGTTCACGGAAAAGCACACCAGACGAAAAGAATCTATCTGACTCCACAATTGTCCACAGTTTTAATCAAATGTGCAAAATGCTCATGTAATTATAAGAATCTATTATCAAAAATCAGGTGCCCTGTGGTTAACCACGAAAAAAACAATGATGTCTATATTTCGGTAATAATTTGTGGCAGCCGTCTTCTTGCGGAGGGAAAATGACACAGCTTGGTTTTGCCTGACATGCTGAGGTTATTATCAGACACAGAAGCTCCTCTAACAAGCTGGCACTGCTGAGTACATCATGTTCCTCTCTAGAGCAACCAGGAAAGACAAAGAAAATGAGAGAAATCAGCTGAGAAAATAACACAAAATAAGACAGATCTTGGAATCCTTCACATAATGGCTAAGACAAGAAGGATACATATTTAACAAGTAATGATGGCAAATTTTCACGTGCTGAAGCATTGTGGATGTCTATTATGCCGTGTTGTTTCTGTGACAAGGACATTTCTGAAAGCAGGTCATTTCTTGGTTACAAAACCCTTCATGTTTGGAGTGAGAGGGGCGTTTGAGGGCACTACAAGTAGCATTTCAACCAACTGATCATGTCTACACATCCTTCAATCTCTACCGACTCAGCGTGGTTCTTTTGTTAAGCTAATCTCAGCCTCTAAATTTTTCACTCCAGAAAGTGCAAAAAAGATTTCAAGGAAGATTTGATTCATTATTGAACACAGTACTACTCTATTTTTGTACTTGTGAGAGTGTTGATTGCAGCTTGGAGCACTTGAGTTGCTGCAGTTGTCTTTGGTCTCCATTTTCCTCCTCCAGTGTTTGGCGTGCTGTGCCATGAATGAATGAAATTGATGAGAAGCTTCTTCTAGAAGATCTAAAGATCCTCCAAGTAGCGGTCTGCACGGGATTGATATTTCAGTCTCATTTCCACAAGATTATGTCCCTTTGGGGAATATCCAACCCTGCACTTGTAAACATTTTCTACCTTAAAACAAATTTGAGTAATTTTTAGATATTTATATTTTGTGGGAGTCCCACAAGTGATTTCTTTCTCCCGCTTCCTGCACAGACATCATTATCTTCCCTCTTGCACTCAGAGATTCAGAACTTTTCCTATGCTGCACTCAGTTGAATACAGACCTCTACCTTCAAGAGGGAGGGAGGTTGGGAGGTGGTGCGGCCATTTTGATGAACTGATTAGCCACTCGCTTCTGCCAGGTCCTCCTGATGGGCAGCGATTTTTGGGCTAGGGATCATTTTCCTCTTGGCGCCAGAGTGGTGCTGCTTGGCTGTAGGCTGTCCTGGGTTTTATTATGGTGATTGCTGGCGCTTGTATGGTCGTATCTGGCTTTGATGCAACACACTTTGGCACTATCAGTTTGCTGTTGGATTATGGGGTAACAATTAAAATCTGGCTTTCTGGTGTGTGACTGTATAATCACAAAGCATTAGAGCATGGAGCGAATGGGCAATGGTGTCTATGGCCGCATCAATACATGTGAGGGAACATGACTGTGTTCTGTCTGTGGATTTATAGCGTATGTTTGACTACATGGGCCGTGTTGCTTTGGCTAGCTGGTGAAGATGGAGAGTGGCCGCAGTGGACTTGCTCCTCTCAGCGCTGCTGAAAATAAGGAAGTGCATGTCAGAGCCACACAGCTCCGCTCCCTCTAGTGCCATCCATCATGGCAGGCCAGTTCAGTAGTTAGAGAGCGCTTCGCTGGCTCTCCGTGTATGCGTGCGTGTGTGAGATGGAGGTATGAGCCCCAGGGCATTTCTTTGCCTGTATGAGCAGCCCAACTGGGGTGGAAGTGGATTTGGCCGCAAGCCAGCAGTCTCTCAAAAGTGCCCTTTGCTCTACCTGCTCTTAGAGAGCTTTTCTGGGCAAGTCATTGTGGTGCAGAGGTGGTGCATAGATTTTGGTTGTGCATAACCCCTCCTTGATCATCTCATGGACCTTTTCACATTTCCAGGGTTTTCAGAGGCAGAAGTCATCAAATTTGAGTAATCTTCTATAATGGTGAATGGAAACTATGATAAATATCATTTTTCTTCCTATTTGTGTCAATAGCAAAAGAAAAATAAAATTCACAATAGCATTTCTATGACTTTCCATTGGTTAGAAAAGAGAAAGATTTCAAATTTGCCATCAGTCCCTCCCTCCTCCGTCACTGAATTAGAAAAAACACAAATTACCCAAAAATCTGTCATCGTTTACTCAACCTCATGTCGTACAAAACCCCTAACACTTAGACGTCTGGGCGTAAACATACCGCTGCAAAGGGGCGGAATGTGGCATAATAATCATTTTATCTCAAATCGAAACTCGATTTCAATTAATCTCATAGCCCTAATGAAAATGTAATAAACATTTATGATGTCAATAACTGTGAAAACGTGCCATCACAGTCACAATTCAACAGTGCAAAAATGGAACCCCCTTACAGAGACTGTGAAACTTCAGCTTGAGCTCAGATGTTGTTCTTTCCTCTTTGTTTTGAGCTAATCCTAGCTCTGTCTGGCTTCGCCTCATCACATCTCATCAGCCACTGTTCTGCAACGTCAGTCCGCAGCAACCACGCATACAAATACCGTGGAGTATTTTTATGTGCTTTTTAAAATTACCCCCCACATCTCTATAATGTCTAACAGTTCTCCTTACACTCTTCTAACCTAAGTCTATAATGTCAACTTCCCCAACTTTGCGAGTTATTTATTGGGTTATGTTGTGCTATGTGTATTGTAATGTTCTCCATCTGTCAGACAATCAAAGGTGTTTATTGTGTGAGCAATCCACATGGCAGTATAAAAGGTTTTGCTTCTGATTAGCATACAGGCACAAACGCTCACGGAAAGCATGCTCAAATCGACTGCTCACAAAAAGAATACTGAATCTATTGAAACTTGCTGAAAAAATCTATTGAAGCACCCACATATCAGCTTTACTAGTGTTTATGAATTAACTAATATCTCATGCCCATTAAATAAATAATAATGGAATGATATATTATTGACTTTCACACTGGATTAACTGACTTCAGGCTAGACCACATGAGCAGATCGAGATGAAACTTAGATCAGAGATGAATTATATGTGGCACGAAGATGAGAAATCTCACTGCAGCAAAGGCATGCTATAGTTCGATATACAGCATCCAGCCAGAATTGTCAGTCCACATGATGTAAGTGAGCGAAAATGAGCGAGAAGCAGGAGAGAGTTTTGAAGGGGCTTATTTGTGCTTTATTGTAATGTGACATGATGAGGGTATAATCAGTTTCATTGAGGCACAAATCGAAGGCTGATGTTGACGTTCCATGAAGGCGATAATCATCAAATTTTTATCTATGATCAGCTCACATCGCCGAGACCCCATTAAGCCCTGAACCCACTGCTGTACTTTGAGTGATCCACTTTGTCCTAATGACAGATGTTATCTCCACCACTTGGGCCAGATCGCCTCGCGGTCATTACAGACAATCCTGGGTAAACATCGGAGCGCTATGTGAAGCGAGAGCTGAAAATGGGCATTTGGAGAAAAGGAAGCGAGTGCACCTGCACAAAAAAAAAAAAATAAATAAAATAAAATAAAAAAAACAGATCAGATTGGACCTCAGATTCTTACCGTTTAGCTAAATAATATTAAATTAATTAATTTAAATTACTTTTCTGAGACCATTTATATCTACCCCTTGCAGTACTCCTTTAGTGTGACACACACTTATGGTGTGTGCACACTAAAAACAAATTTAATTATTTGCATGAGTAGATTAAATATAAAGTTAATGCAAAGATGATATTCGCCTCAATTTCATCTTTTGCAAAATTTGAGGCAGAAATTCGCATGATACATTGCGAAGAGCTTATTGACTTGTCCGATTTGACACAGTCCAGGTGCAATTCCTGGAGAAGACGGTCAAATTCACCAAGTTGTGTGCACCTCTGAATGGTGCTGTGAACCCAGATATGTCTGTGTTTAGTTTTCCGGCGTATTTAGGACTCCCACAACAGGTACAGAACAGCAATAGTAGCTATCTCCAACATAGTTGATGACTGAAAAATTGGCAGAATGAAATGTTGTTGTAGTTTTTGATTATGTGCGTGAAGACACTCCTCATGGTGCAATGTTTTTATTCACGCGAATGATGCAAAAACATCCCACGGGTAATCTAAAGCGAGTAACACGATGCGAATATTCACTTTTCTTTTGGTGTGCACACACCATTAGACACCAAATACTTTTAAATGTGTGACAAAATGACCTAAGCGGAAGGCGCTGCATGCTTGAGCTGGAAGATGCAGTTTGATTTTTTATTTTTTTTAATGCATTGAGCTTTCAGAATAAAGCCTTTAAGAAAAGGAAAACTGATTAAATGCAGAAAACTCTTCAAAATGTTACTATAGTTATGTTAATATTGTTGGTGAGAACTGGCCTTTAGTGCAAGGATACTATAAAAAAAATGACCATATCTGGTTATAACCATATTTTTTTTTCATTTGTTCATTTTTCTTGTTCTTAGCCTCATTCACTTTCATTATATGTGCCTTAAAAAGAAATATGGGACAGCTGAAATTATTTTCTGAACCAGAACACTCTTTTAGACCGGGCTGTGACCCACTCTCTCGATCTCTTTGCACTCTGTTTGCATTCACCCAAACTCTGCAACACAGATACATCTGAGCCCTAGTTGGGTTTTTTTCCTGCCACTGCACTGTAACTGTTAACGGTGCAGTACAGAACAATAAAGGTGGTAAAAAAATGAACGATAGAACAATGAGCACAATAGCTGTGCTGGAACCTATACTGGCATTAAGGCCAGAGAGCCACTGACAGATCACCTCTTGAGGGTAAACAGAACCAGGACACATTGTTTCACTCCTCCCCCCTCCACCTGAAACAACCACCAGGGAAAAGAAGAAAAAAAAAAACTGTCCGAAAAATCCAGAGCATCACATGCGCCTCTCTCTTGTGGGGAAGGTTGAGCAGAGAGCAGAGAGCAGAGAGGCTGGCTCGGGCTTCTGCAATCAATTCTACTAACAGGCAGGGACTCTGACAAGGCCCAACGCCATCTGTCTGAACAGAGCCGTGCCCCGCGTCGTCACGCCACGCTGGCACCCGGGCAACAGCCCAAGCTGGCACCCACAAGACAAACAAGCCCCCTCAGACTAACACTCTGTTCTTCAGTCTGTCCCTCTCACTTCCTCTCTTTCAACACACGCATTGTCACATACAGAACAAACAAAGACACGTCATCTTTGGTTCACCCAACAAACTAGTGAACGATCACACACAAACACGGATCACTCACAAAAATAATAGTGACTGCCAACGTGGCACGAGATCTGAACACAACGTGTGATTGAACAAGCTCGGGATACAATGAAAATGGTTTCATTAACACCCAGAGCTTGAAACTAAGAGAGAAGCTGTCAGCAGAGTTCAAAGGCAGTGCTACAAAAATTGATTTTTTGAATTTTTTAATAAAACAAAGATGAATGTAGTACATTTTACAGAAAAATACCATTTCAGTCTTTATACTTCACGCTTACTTCAATGTGTTACTTGCTGTTGTAATTATTTGTCACATTTACTAGTAATTTCTGAGTGAAAAATGTTTCAAAGTAAATCCAACAACCAAGTTTTCTTCCCTTCTGACTTTTAAAATGTTAGAAGTGCACTTGTTTACAGCACACGTTTGAATAAATACCAGTTATAACGTTCTTCTCCAAACAAATTAGCAAATGATCAAACACATATCACTCACAAAAAGGCCAACAGCCAAAGCAGAGTGAGATTTGAACGTTTGAAACTAAAAGAGAAGCTGACCGCATAGTTTAAAGACATGCTACAAAAACATTTTTTAAAAGATTGTACTTAAAACAAATATTACGGTAGTACATTTTACAAGAAAATACTATTCCACACTGCAAAAAAAATGCTTTTCTTACTTAGATTTTTTGTCTTGTTTCCAGCCAAAATATTTAGAAATTCTTAAGCAAATTAAAATAATCTGAAAACAATTCAGTTCAAACAGAAAACAAGATTATTTTGTTTACCCCATTGGCAGATTATTTTGTTTGTTCCAAGGAAAAACTCACTTAATTTTGACTTGTTTTTTTTCTGAAAACAAGACAATAATTTTTACTTGTCTAGAAAATCCCTCTTGATTTAAGAATTTTTAGATATTTTGGCTGAAAACAAGACAAAAAAAAGCATTTTTTTCTTTTTTGCAGTGTAGTATTTCCCAAATTTCACGTTTAATTCATGTTACTCACTGTTTCTTACTAATTTACTATCAATTTCTGAGTGAAAATCCTTAAAAGTAAATCCTAAACCAGTTTACTCTCAAGTGACTCTTTAAAACGTTAAAAATACACTTGTTTACAACACACTTCTGCATATATACCAGTTCTTCTCCATCACCATACGTGTACGCATTGCCAGATACTGAACTTTGGTACGCCCAAAAAATCACACGCAAACAAATAACTCACAAACAAGACCAATCACTAAAGCAGCATGAGATCTGAACACAACGTGTGACTGAACAAGCTCAGGACACAATGAAAAATGATTTCATTAAAACCCAGAGCTTGAAACTAAGAGAGAAGCTGTCAGCAGAGTTCAAAAGACATGCTACATTATTAGGACTTCATAAGGCACCCGAAACATCACAGGAACGAAGAAGAAAGAAAGAAAAAAAAAATCACACGGCATTGCTAAAGTTCCTCATCATTATGCAAATGCCATTTTATTCCATTTTATCTCTGTCTCTTTTTCCACTCTGGCCATATGTGCTGTGGCTCATGTTGGGGCTTCAAAAGAAGGCTCAGCCAGGCCACATGCAAATACCCCCATCTGGGGATCAAACAGCCCAAGCTGATCACCACACACAGGACACGCTGCGGGCACCGAGATGTGGTCAAACGTCACCACTGACCTGTGTAAAACCTCCAGCGAGCTCTCAGGGAGGAAACCTGTGCACTTGCCTCTCCCTGCGGGACAGGCGAGTGCCTGTCTTAAAGAGTACAAAAGCAATCTAACACAAGTAGGACCCAATATCGGTGTCTTAGAGACCAAGCGTTTCAACAGTCGTGTCTAATGAGCCTTTAAAAGCGTTTCTGAGAGTCAAATTATTCCAGACACACGCAAGACTGGATTGTCGTTAGAAAACTGCGATGTTCGATACAAAAAAAACATGCTTGCTAGTTCCTTCATAAATCAAAATTAGCAGCCCTAATCAGAGTCAAACAACCACTTATCAGGAAGGAATGATTCATCAGCGTCAATCCCTCCTCTTTTTCCTTCTCTCTCGAGTGGAGGAAGCCGCAATAAAGAGAAAATCAGCATTTGCGAGCATGTCATTGTTCGCTGGCTGTCACTCAGATTGCCTACATAAATGAGTTCTGTACACCTGGCTCGTCCAATCAAACGAGTCCAATTAAGAGAGAAGATTAAAACTCCGAACCTGTTATGGCAGACGTTCTCACCGCTAGCGCTGCCTGTCTTGAAAAATCATAATCAAAACTGGGTGCGCCCGTACGCATTAGTACAGAAATCTCTATTTTGGGTGGCCACTGTGTTGCCGTAATTTTAATACAAAACAGCATCTAGAGTGAAGCGCAAGCTGTTGTAGTACACTGAAATCGTGTTGTCTCCACTGTAGCGATGTTTCTATATACAGGCAGGTTCATTTGTAATACATTTACTGTAACTCAAGCAGATGGGACCACATACGAACACACTAACCACTCAAAACAATCACTGATGAGATCTGCAAGCGAAATATGTACTGTACACTTTTGAATTCATGTTCATTTTTCATCATAATGCTAATATGATACTAATAAGCATTAGCCAGCACTTAAACTAATGATGCTCATCAATTCTAATAATGTCCACGATGATGACAGATTTATTGAAATTGTGTTCAATACAGCTAAAAAGATTGACAATCATTCAGTCCACGGGAAGTGATGACTTTTTCCTGTTTATTAACTATAGAGTGTAAAATGATTTATAATTAACATTAATCTAATTATTATACAGTAACTGTATCATTTATCTGCCTACATATGGTGATATAGTGATGCGAATTATCACTGCATAAATATGTATGGCTGCTTGGGCAAATGTTCATTTAACAAAATCAATGATTTTCTACAAAGATGGTTTAGCCAAGCTTTGAACCAAAACGGGGGGGGGGGGGGGGGGGGGGCTAAACAAAAACGAAAAGAAAAAAAAAACATGGAAACATCTTTAGCATCCAGTTCACTGACTAGAGGAATTATGCAAATATAAAATGGCTGAACAAATGGCTGAACAATTTTTCCACCGCATTTCCCTATTTTGCAGGTCGATGTGCTTGGATGTGGAGGATTTAGTGGACTACTGTGATCTGGCATGTTTTATTTTTTAATTTAATTAATTTGTTTTTGGAAGATTATTGGAATACGTTTTGCTTTCTACTTCAAAATTCCATGCTTAATTCAATGTATTACCTGCCAGTTGAGTGAAAACTCTGAGTGAAAAATAAATCCTACATCGAAGTTTTCTCAGTTTACTGTACTTTAAGTGTTAAAAGTGCACTTCTGTATATATGCTGGTTATACTGTAACACTCTTCTCCGTACAAACAGATGTACAAACTGTTTCAGTGATCAATTCTAAATATATGCAAACATCTCATGTAGTTTTATAAATAAGGCGTAATCTACGGTAACACGTTCTTTTACAGTGTCACATGTTGTTACAATGTAAACACACAATTTACATGATTGAAATAACATGGAAATTTGACAAAATCTCCTATGACAACTTGCAGTGTTACATATCATTGAGGCTCAGAAAAGAACACAGCGCTGTAGACAACAGGTACATGCCTTTATTGCTGTTTTCCATGTTCGTGGAGTAAATGTTTTTACATGGCTTTTTAAAAATGCCAGGTAGCCGGTGTTTCATATGTTTTTGGCCAATCAATTTACACATGCAGTATATTTCACTGGTAGTCCCTATAGTACAGTTTTAGACCCTACTCTTGAAGTAGGAGTTCATTTACTTGCCAGAACTAAACCAAAAACATGCCAAAAAGAAGGTACTTCCGCCGTGAAAATGTTCTTTGGGTGTGAAAGCCCCTATATATTTACTATAGTAATAACCCTAAACTAAGCATCAATTCCTGCCATATACACTAAAAAAAAATTAGGATTTACTTGAAACAATTTTCACTTATAAATTGCTAGTAAAATTCAAATTAATACATTAATTAAAAACATTTTTAAATTTTAGGGTAGAACTTCACTTTCTTGTAAAACATACATCAATAATCTTCAATTTAGAACTTTAAAAAAATCATTTTACAGTAAGTACATGTTCTTGTTCTTAAATGTATAATTACACTGTAACAAGGATACCTTAAAATAGCGTGTAATCTAATCTATAATGAGCCTCGTTTACACAGAAAGGAGGTGTGTCTGCATTGAAAACAGTCAATTTCTTCATTTAAATAAAACTCAGTGCAACTTAAATGCATTTATCACCTAGTTAAACTGGAGTGCACAATATTGTGCACAAAGGTGCTTCTCACATTTGTTCCACAGTACTTAAACATATACAGGACGATCAGGGAAACACAGTACAGAACAAAAACCAAGAGCAAACCAAAAACCAGAGCTAATGTTAAGGCCAAAATGAGAACTGTAGAAATCAATAGCAACAGATCATGTTACATGAAAATCAAATTGTGTATCTCAGATCTCAGGAAGCCCGTCTGAGCCTTTTCTCTAAGGAGAAAAGCCTTGAGCAAGAGAGAAAGAGAGAGAGACAGATTGAAAGAGAAGAGAGACAAAAACGAGACAGACAACAAGGGGAAGACGGAGCAATAGAGAGAGATAGAGAGACAGAAAGGGATACAAAGACTCAGAGAGACAGGTAGACAGACAGAAAGAAGTGGGGGAGAGAGAGGGCGAGAAAGAGAGCACAAAACAGAAAACATTTTCCTTCCACTAAATCATTGAATCCCAGAATTTAAGACCACCGCCCCTTCTCTCCCCCACCATATACCACCAAATTACATCATACACTTCAATCTGATCCAGGATCAAAGGGGAATCGCACGGGTGCCATGGAAACACACTTCAAAGACTTCCTCTTCCAGCATCCAGTGTAAACCTCTGCAACTGACTGGTGTTCGCGCAGAGGAGACGCCGAGGTTTTGTTGACTTCATAAGAATAAGAATATGTCTGACAACTGCCTGAGCTTAAATTTGATATTTACTGATGGAACGATATAACACTGCTGCAAACAGCAAAATGAGAGATGTCAAAGTGTACATTTTTACAATTACATTGATGTTGGAGAAAAATGTGTTTTCTGCAGCACAAAATGAGGCTTAATTAGAATGGTTAGAAATCACAGAAATGCTGGTTGTGATGTCACAAAAACGGCACAGACATTTCTCATAAATATTAATTAGGTTATGCACAAACAATTGAATGATAAGTGTGTCTTGATTATTGTCATTAATAATAGTCATTATTACAACATTATTATAATGCAAGAGGTTCCAGGTTCTAATCCTGGTTTATATAATTAATAAACCAACTGTACTTTGGTGGATGCATATTTGGACTGGGGTGACATTTGTTTGCAATTTGTTTTGTGAATTCACTAGAACGGATAGCAAGCTGCTGAAAAGCAATAGATTAGAGTCCAAGTCTGAGAGGTGCGAGCTGCAGAGAAAATGCCACTGTTGCTTTCCACAACTGATAATAACCACAACAAACATACAGAGGTAAAAATAACAAATTCCAGCACCGTATACCCGGTCCATTACAACACACACTAACCAAACAAATCCATGCTGAAGAAACTTTCAAAAAGTTGTGGAGACAAAACTTGGGCATTGCTGGAAAAGTGGAAAACACAAAACAAAATGCAAACATCATAAATTATTGCAACTGGATTATTACAGCTTTTTTGGATACTGCATTAAAGGAATGTTATGGTTTAAATAGTTAAGCTCTATCACCAGCATGTATACAGTTAATAGTTCATAAAAACAATTGAAATGAAAACTTTAAAAAAAGTCATTTTTGAGTCAAGGCAAAATTTTTCACTAAAATAAATAAACTAAAATTTAACAAAACTATACAGACAAAATTATACAATAGTATATCAATGATACTAAAATAACTGTTATTTGCTGAATAATGTCGTTTATTCTGAATAATTTCCTATTTGCAATAGGACATCATTTAAACATTTTAATTGTTTTTGTTAATATTAATTTTTGAAATGTAATGTTATTATGTTATTATTATTTAATGTACTACTACATACATACTGGCCACTCCACTCTAGGAAAAAAATAATATATCTGTTGACCAATGTCAAATGGTGTGATCGACAGTTTGTGGCTATTGTGGTGAACGCGATGCACTGTATATGCATAACATAAATCACTAGACTCTGCTCTGTGCTGCTCAACTCTGTCAAGATGACACCGATCAATCATTAGTCGATTGACAAACGAGCGGTGTAGTGACAGGCTGAAACATTAGCAGAGCTCTTGGTACGTCAGTTTGCGGTCTTATGGATGGATTAGAGGTATCATGTATATTGCGCTCTGTATTGATAGCAGCTAACAATGGTTGTTGCGTCAAATATCCCGTGAAGGGCATGTGAGATATTACATCTGCCTGAGAGATGGACGATATTCGACACGTTGTCCTGGGCTGCAGAAATGATTGGTTTAGAGTTGCAGTCAGTCACTGAATCAGTCACAGGCTGCAGGTGTTCACTGTATATCTAAAATAGGCAAGAGAACAATGCGTCGTGTTCCAGCACTGTCAATGAGAACTGGGAATCAAGAGGGCTGGTAACAAAGGTCAGAGCAAATCATAAAACACAATCGTTTCGCGCACGAAGGGGCCAAACGTCGGCAACAGAAAAAAGGAGACTTTTCATAACCAAAGGCCAAACTGCTTCGGGATCCACGGTGTCATTTCTGCTGTGGGCCACAGACGCACAGGAATGTGTGCGTGAAGTTCACATATTGCTTTTCATCCAGCTTAAACGGAGCGACACCCCCCCACCTGTCAATCATTGCAACGCCAGCGAACAAAACCCTCCACCGGCCCCTGCTTGTCACCCTGTCACTCAAATCCCACCGCAAAAATAAATAGGGGGCAGGAAGCAGCACTGTACGGTAGATGGCTTGAGGGGGTGGGGGAGTGGGAACAACTGCCTTTTTAAAATCATTTTCTCCTCCATTTCTCAATGAGGGATTTCGTTTTAATCTCCCTAAGGTGAGAATCATATTTTAATTAGGTCTACCTCTGGTTAACAGTTCCCCTCCCTGCCTGATCAGTGTACGTGCCCACCCGGCGGTGCTAGCAGGGCTGTCAGACTCACTCACTTTCAGATCAAACTGGATCAAATCAAAGATGCCAACAATCCTCAGTCTTCTCACTCTCGCGACACCCCCCAAAAAACAAAAAGCCAGCGTGTGCCACGCTAGTCTTTAAAGGAGAAGTTCACCAAAACATGAACATTTTGTAATTTTTTATACACCCTTGTATTGTTGTTTTTTCCCAAGAGAATACCTAAATAATATTTGTATAAACACTAAAAAAGTAAAAACAAAACAAAATGTAAGGCATTATTAAGTGATCAGGGGTGCAAACGTGTCACTTTTCGATAAAAACATAGGTAATTTGTGTGAGTCGTGTGGATCTGATGAGTACTTAAAGCGTAGCACTGTGTTTATTTACACGCAAGCAGATCACGTTGTTACAAGTGAGCAGTCTGTGTTTTCAGCGTCTCGGAGCAGTTTGGTTAGCAGTAAATGCTTCTCCACAGGACTCCATCTTTGCAAGTGCTGTGAGTTTAGGTCACTTATAATCTGGATTTTAAAATGCAAGAAGTGCCAACCATCTTCCCAAGTTTGTAATGAGAAATGTTTATAAAAACTGCTGTCAACAAAAAAAGAAGCTTTATGTTCTCCCTGTGCTTTTCAGCCAAAAAAAAAAAAAAAAAATGAAAGCAAAGAAATTGAGACGATGAAAATTAGTATTGTAATTTTACAGTTAAAAATATTGTTTTAAATAAAATTGTTATTATTATTATTATTATTATTATTTTAAAGTAAGTAGAATTGTCATCATAATATATTTTATTGCCTTTTTAATATTTATAATTTATTATTTTAATAATAATACTAAGAAGAAGATTTGTGTTATTTTACCAATTTGTGTTATTTTACAGTAAAATTGTATTACTGTGTCAATATATTACTTTATGGTCTTATTTAAATTTTATAATATCATTGAATAAAAATATTTTATTATTTTATTTTATTAAATAATATTTTTGCTATTTTTCAGTATAAAAGCATTATTGTGATTATGTTAATATACTGCTTTATTAGCTTTTTTAAAATCATATTTACATTTTATAATTTTTTAAAAATGTATTAAACTATTTAAGTACAAAAAATACTATATACAGTAAAGTACAATAAAATATTAAGAATAATATATATTACTATATAGGTTCTATAAAATACAACAGTGTGAATATTGCTTTTCAGACTTAAATTTTTGTTCATCATACAGAGGGTTAACAGTCCTATAAAAAAATCTATGTGGAGGTATTTTAATTTTTGTTGTATTCCATGACAAAGTTAAAATAATATTATTAGTCTCTCTATTCATGGCTTCCAGAAGATATTGGCCAAAGACCATCACGCAAAATCATGCATAACACATCAGCCTAAGGTGAGACACACAAGGCAATGTACAAACAGAAGGTTATGTAGGATTGTGTCTGTTGAACACAGAGCCAATCACATGCCGTGCTGACATTTCACTTCCTAAACGGTTCCCCTGGAATCCGATGCATGTCTTTGGGGCTGGCAGACACACCCCACATGCAGCGCAGGTTCCCAGTGTGAAATCAACAGGACGTTGTGATTCACAGAGCATGTTAAAATACTGACGTGAAAAGACTAAGGTATATTTCACAGCTAAAATGTTAACCCGAGTTCACTGAGACATCCATAGGGAAATCAGCATGGTAATTAAGCACAACAGCATTAATAGAGCAAAAATCTGAATAAGATATGTGCGAAAAAGTTATATTATGGAACGGTTGCTGTGGTAATAGAGCTTAAATTGAACGGAGACAAATTCGCAAGGGCAACGTTTAAAGTGGCAGCTGCTGGGAGGATGTTTCTGGTTATGAGAGCGACAATATAAATGAATTACAGAAAGAATGTCTAGTACGTCTCTGGCGGAATTTAGTAATGGCTAAACAAAATTGACGTTAGACTATCCCGCTTAGTCCTTGCATTTTCTTTTTTGGATTCGTTTTCCATCTCATTGTTTTATGACCCCAGCAGCTGCTGTGAGAGCAGTTTGGCTTGAGCTAAGAAGCTGTTTACGATCAGCACACTGTTGTCTGGGCAGACGTCAAAGTGCAGATTTATTCAGAGACCAAAAGCTCCATTAGGTGGAGTTTTTAATTAGCACACTTGTGTGAGAGGGTCATTAAGAATGATTTGCTGTTGTGATTGAGGGCTTGCTGATGGGCAAGACACAGACCCTGCTGAGTCTGCTTCTGACCCCAAACTCCTAGATCTAGCTTCGGCCAAAACAAAGCAGTGTTGACAAAATTTGGGCAACTTTTCACTGGATCCAGTGTTACCCTGCCAAATGAGATGTAACAGAAGTCTAAATTGCCTACCGGTTTCTGGGTGTTCCATCTCTCCGATGCTGCCATCAGGGGTGGTCCGTTCGTAGTGGTCCTCGGGCAGGGCGAGGGGGCCGATACGTGGTCCTGAAGAGCTCTTGCTGCTGGGGGTCTCAGACTCCTCCAGACCACTGTCGTAGTAACTCTGCTGAGAGGAGTCCTGCTGATCTTGCACGGGGTTGGCTGTGGAGAACGTCACTCTGCGATGCGGGAGCTGCGATCGAGAGGAAAGAGGGGCCTTCAGTCACACAACAATCTTATTATAACTTTAGGCCCCAAAACTAGGCTAATTGACCACTAAATTTATAATATCACACTTCAGCAGACGGGCATTTTCAATATGTAATTTCCAGAGGGGCGGCTAATGAGGAAACGTTTTGTTCAAATTGAGGGGAAATGGTAAAGAGGGAATCACTTATTAGAGTATCTCTCGGCAGAGGGGAGAAAGCAATATAACTGTCCTTTGATACCACTGCTTAGGTGACCACATTGTTTTTCACAAGGCCAATGAGGGCAAACACTCATGCTGAAATACAGAGGCGCAGAGCTCATAAAACAGTGGAAATCACAGAATCCTGCAAAAAAGCCTCCATTCCCAATTCTGTGTGAGCTCACAGCTCGCCGACTGCAGGGAGGGATCGATAGTGCCAGGCTGCACACACACGTACAAACACACACAGACTGGCAAACAGAACCATTTTAGAGTAGGAATTAGGGCCATTAAGAGAGCAATTTTAGTTCATATAAAAAGCTCATTAACACGGCCATTTAAAACATATAGAGAGGCCATTAACGCTACGTACTTCACCATCCCAAAGTCATAAGGCTTTCTTTCCCCCCTCTAATTCAGGATGTTTATTTATAAGCTCATTCATCAATTATTTTCTTGACTTCTCCTGAAATTTAACATCCAAATTGTTCAGAAATGCAGTGCGCGGACAACTTGCAGTACTATAGAATTGAACCGTGGTGTGATTGCAACTATGCATACATAAATGGCTGATGGAAATCAAACCCCATAATGTTATATATATTAAATAACCATGTATTAATGTCGTAATATGTATCAAATATATATACTGGATATATACATGTAGGGGTTCGATTTCCAGCAACATTATTGTGATATATACTGTTACCATGATATTAAATTACTTGCACCGTGATATAAGATCTTGGTCATTTTGCCCACCCTAAATCTATTTACTTACACACATCCCCTCATTGCTCGCACGCTGTGCACACACGTCCACTGATCATTTGTACTTTGTGCTCACTCTTTACTATGTCACTTTCATGAGTTGTAGGCCTGGTCTTCGTGTGCTCCCTTGTGCCCTGGTATTTACGGTTAGTGAGGCACTGAAGTGCGTAGACGAACATTCTCACTGCACAGTAATTACATCGACTTTCTTAGCAAACTCAGACATGGACTCACAGCATGAGTCCCTCTGTAGTCAGAGCTTTCATGCAATGAGTGTGTATGTGTGTGGAAGAGAGAAAAAGATACAGGGGAGAACCATGGGGTGTTTTGTCTTGGGGCGGTAACTTTTTAATATATTTCCTTTTTTAATTTTCTTATTAATTTGTAGTCTTTGATGTGCAAGGGACCGCATGCACACCATTCTTAGGGTGGCACACGTTTTAGTCATTGTTTTATCTATTGTAAAATGTGCTTATCATGCTTTGTAGAAAATGCAAATGGCACTGTTTGATCACTGTAAAGGGATGTAGTGATTACAAGGCCACATGTAGTATGCAAATTGTAGTGTTTGATCTACAGTAAGGGATTTTTGAAAAGAAAAATCCTCAAGTGCAGTTTTATTAGGGAAAGCACGTTATTACGGTTATGATATTTTAATTGCTAATATCGATGCCATCCCAGGTATCATCCTGGAATAATGGCATTCTCAGCTACTAGAATTGTACTTAAGACAAGTTGCTATTTAAACCTTAGAGAGGCATTTAGTTATTTAAATATGGATTCTTGCTTAAACTGCTCCTACAGGCATTGCTCGAGAGTCAGCACTTTTATCCCGCCGTAGTGCTGGAAGCTGCAGCTCTGCAGTTCTGCAGATGGGGTAGAGTCTCAGCAGACGGTCTAGTCTCTCTCTCCCTCCAGGGGGAGCACTGCAGAGCTGGGCTGGGGGGGTTGTGTAGCGGGGGTAGCAGTGAAGCAGGACCAAGATAAAGGAACAGGGCCTTGGCTCTGGATGTAAGAGGGCCAGTCTCCATTCTGGCTGGCTTGAGTTCTGCACTGATGCCTGGAATAAAGTCATCCCTGATTAGAATCGACCTGCATGGATTTTCATGACTGTGAATTGGGTAACTGGAGTTGGGCACGTTGGAGGCAGAGGGTCTTGTAATAGAGTCTTGGATTGGAAGAAGAGTCTGAGAGAGAATCTTGAGAGTGTCTTGTACTGGGCAGAGAATCTTGGACAGGTCAGAGAGTCTTGGATTGGAGAAAGAGAATTGGACCCGGCTGAGAGTCTTGCTTTGGAGAGAAGGCCTAGAACTAGGCAGGGAGTCCTGGATTGGAAAGGGTCTGGGATAGGACAGAGAGATTTGGACCAGGCAGAAAGTCTTGCTTTGGAGAGACTAGTCTTGCAGGGAGCATTGGATTGGAGAAGGATCTTGGACTGGAGACTGAGACTTAGATTGTAGAGAGACTTGGACTGGAGAGGGTGAGTGCTAATCTGCTCTCTCCAGGACAGAAATTGAGAACTGTATTAGGGTTACTGGGACTGGCTGTTAAACTGGATTTGAAGCCAAAGAATGGTTTGATTATGCACCACAAAAAATGACTGGACAAAGTAAAGAGATAGACAACATGGCCCTAAAGGAATCTGAGTAAAACTAGCACTGAAACTTTTCCAGTGCACATGGAAAAAAAATGGAATAATACAAACATGCAATACTGAATATGCAAGAACATTTCACTTGATGGAAATAAAACCCAGAGACAGAGGGAGAAAATGGCGTTTGTTGGGCTGTGGTGGTGTGCCTCTGAGCAGATAATGGAGTGCTGCCTCATATCTGTCTATTCATCATGTACAAGGTGTGGTTTGAGGTGAAATACTCCACAAATGGATAGCCGATACACGGGGTGGTTTAAGCTGCAGGCAGGTCGGCGAGGCTGAGCTTTTCCTACCAGTGATTCATTCAGCCCATTACTCCTGCATGCTGTCATACCAAATGGCGTGAACTATGAGATTTGTCATTAGAAGTGGCAGCTCGATCCCCTGTACTCTGCGTACGGCCAATGCAGGCTTTTACTGTGTCAGCGCTGCTGCAGCCTCAAACCCTGTACCCGTTTTAAACATTCTGCTTTAGGAGTGCCGCTTTCTAGGCAGGGAGGGAGATCTATTGCGGGAGAAGCTCTCATGTCTCTCAGACACAGAGGGGTTTGTATCTACCGAGCTTTGTTGGTGCAATTAGCCACTAGTGAATGCTAAACAGGTCTGACAATGGCTTTCTCCTGCCCTCTCTCATTTCAATCACCAGCCACTCTTCTTCTTCTTTCTTCTTGTTTCATGTCTTCACTTTTTCCTGTTTTCGTGACCACCCCCTCCATTCTGTTTCATTCTCCAACACATTCCCAGAGTGCCCCTCCCCAACTCCCCATTTCTCCTTCCCTGTGTCTCTTTGATAAGTCTGGACTCTTTGAAGGCCCTAGTGTCACACTTCTTGCCTCCAAGCTATTGCACCTACCAAAAAAAGGAGAAACACAACTCTGGAAGATGGAAGAGGAAAAAGCCGAGGATGTGAGAGTCGGATGGAAAATAAGAACAGATCCGTATGTGCCTAAACCCCCCCTCTTTTTCTCAGCTCTCTGTGATTTTATGCTGGCTGCATCTCTTCCGAGGTGCACTCCTTCATTGTCATGTTTGTTTGCGCAGCTCATTTTTCCTCTGCTCTACATGCCTTCTGAAGCAGCGGCTCATTGATCCTCGCACACGCCTGCAGCCCTGCAGCCTGAACGCTCGCTCAGATCCCCTTTAACTAACGCACGTCGGCAAGAGTTCACCCACCGACTTTAACCAAGCGAATGCACAGAGGTTCACACTACATCTCCTACTCAGTGTGGGTGCACAAGGGCAGGAAAGATCTCTAAATTAACCATAGGACAGCAGCTGAGAAAACAACCTTCAATTTCTAACACATAATATATCACAGCAGACAGCACAACAGATCTTTCAAGACATGTAAATGAAACACCTGTACAAAAAGTTGGTTTTAATGCCTTGAAAAAATTACAAAATGCTATAAGTCAAATAAAAAAAAAAACATCTATACTTCACTTTATTGGTCTAGGGCCGAGGTTTTAAACAAGGGACCACTGGGGATCTGTCAAAAGATGCTGTATAAAATATAGAACATAGGAAGTGAATTCACTTAACGATAAACGAAATAATGTTACTTTTGTTCGCAGCAATTTTTTTACTTCAATATGAAATTTAGAGTCTTAACCACTCACGATTCAATGAAAACTCTGTCATCATCCGCAGAACACAAAAGTAGATATTCTGAATAACGTTCAGGTAAATGTGCTGAAATTGCACCTGAATTAACTCAGTGTCATTTCTATGCAAATTAAGCCTTATTCACAAAACTCAGTGGTATTTGCCTGCCGCAATGAACATTTCTCTATTAACATGCACAAAAAAGCTGGTAGGAATCACAATTTTATGACAAAGAGATGCTTGTGCACATTTTCTACTGATCATGGCAGCAGTTGTTAATCAAATGATGATCAAATTATGGAGAAGAGCACTATAATTTGGCATACATTCTAATGCATGGTGTAGACGAACACACTTTCACACTTGAAAGAGAATCACACCGTTATATAATTTACATAATTCTTTAGTGAATTGGCCACTAAGAAAAGACAGCGTGGGCAATTAAGCAGCACTAAAAGCAGGCATAATACTTTCTCAGTGAATTCTCCTAGTGTTAATCTTGTCAACGAAAATACAGATAGAAATGTTTGTTGAAGTTTTTTTAATTATATTGACACTAATGAGGACATGATAATTAAACTATTTTTAAAAAACATACTAATGATGAAAATATAACAAGAAAAAACAAAACAAAACAAAAAACACTGCAGTACATTAATGTATTACCAATGTTTCCGAAGAAGAAAAATCGAGATGGAAAATTATTTTGACAGGATATTTAGGTCAAAAGGAAAACTGACAGCTAAAAAGCTTTTAAACAATCAACTCTAAGCTCCCCACAGAATTCAATTTTTTTTTAACTATCTGAATGAACATTAACTAGAGATCCTGTGTACTTTTGATTTTAAAATGTAGTAATGTTTATGTTCTTCATTTATTGCTTAATTCCTAATAAATTAGTTCTTCATTTAAGTTGTTCTAAAAGCAAATTATTCTTCCTTTATTATATTGTGGATTCCTGGGTTGACGGAGAGTCTTTGTAAGAGATTTGTAAAAGTTGAAAAGCCCTAGTCTAGACTATATTCCATAAACGATTATGTTGAGAACAAGACAAATAACAATTTCTGTTGTCTGCAACATCAGATGACACAGCCGTCTAAACAAGAAGAATCTCTGTCCTGGCTGGGAAAACATACAGCAGCCGAATCCACAACCCAGCTTTGGCATTTTCTTGTTAGATTGCAATGGCTGTCATTGTTGACCTTGTCGTGAACCCATAACCTTTCAAACTCTTTGGCCTCCTGTCCATCAGTGGGACAAGATGCGAAACAAACACTCTAATCTACACCCTTTATAACACCTCTCCATCTCTCCTTTACTTCCTTCACACCATCTAAATTTTAACCTTTCTCTCCTCCCAGTTTCTTCACACCCTCTATGTTTTACCTTTCTCTCCTCCCTTTTCTCACCTGGCATCTTTCACTCCCTCACAATCTCTCCATCTCTCCCCTACCCCACCTTTCTGGAACTGTAGGCCGCCATTGGGATTTGGAGGAAATTGAATTGAATTATGAAGGAATTTCTCTGCAGTTCGATTGGCATCATTTCCCCCCTCACAATAGAACATCATTCTCATATCTCTTCGTGTGAGAGAATGAAAATAGGCCTGGGCGCCATTCTCTCTCTCATCCTTTTAAATTGAATTTTTCATATCAGAGGGCACCCGAGACATCTGCCGATTCTTTTAAAGCTGGGGAGAAAAACCCATTTCATAACATATGAGAGGTATATACCTGCGATTTTCCAACGTGAAAAATATGACTTCCTGCGAGAGAGAAGAGTACGGATCCGTCACAGCATAACATAAAATAATAACACAAGTCTCTTTTACAACATTAGAAGGTGGAGCTGTGTCAGTGGTGCCCAAGTGTCAAGTTTTCTGAATATTACCATTTAATCTGGGTGGCTCAAGCAGCCGTTTTTTCCGCAATAAGTCCTTTATCCTGAGGGATGCACTTGGTCGGCCCCATTGCAAGTGTTTGCATTCAGAGGTGGGCAAACACTTGGGCTGGGTGTCCTAAATTGCATTTCATTTTGTGCTGTGTTCTGAAAGTCCTTGTTTTGAAAATATTGAGTGACACTGGGAGAGCCAGTCGGAATATTAAGCCGCAACGTGGAGGTGGAAGGGAAAGGAGAAAGGCACAAAAAAGAGAGAGAAAAGCACTTGAGAAATTAATCCTCAGTATCCACTCCCAAGTGGACACCTTTTTCCTTCTTAAACCTCCATTTCAGAGTTAATATCTCAGTCCCTAAAGCTCCTGGCTGGAAGGCATGCATGGAGCTCAGCCTCAAATTGCTTTAAGGACCTGATATATAATGGGATTGTGGGGAGAGATGACAAAGCTCTCAAGCGTGCGCTAGACTTTAGGAGCTCCCTTCGGAATTGTTTTTGTGCATCACTATTAATAGACTATGATGGAATAGCTTGGAAGATAGTTCACAGTTAAAAAATTATACTACTAAAGACAGTTACTGTATCACAGTGGTTTTGGAGAAGTACTGTAAAGGTGGTGTGGGAAACTGCCCTAGTTCTCAAATCCTGTACGTTTCACACATTTAAACCTGCCGCATTGACGGTACATATAGGAACCAATGAAAAGCAAGAACAGTTTCTCTTATGGTGTTGCTGTGCTTATGTAAACATGTCAAACGCGTTTTAGCATGGATCATTAACGCTATAAAGCCTACCGTATCAGGATAACACAATCAAAACCTGTTGTACACAATCTGCTACGCGCCTTCTGTCATCTGATTGACAGTTCATACTTTTTTTTAGAAAGTGAAGGTATATGTGATACACGTCAAGCCAGAAGTATCATTCTGAAACATCCCCCTTTAGGTTGTCTTTTTGTAGTAAAATCTTATATTTTTATAAAAGTAAAAATAAATAATTTATATTTTAAGGAATATTCCAAGAAGAACGCTTGTTGGTCTGAGACATATAGGTAATTCTTGGAAAAATCATGTTATAATGTAATAAAATATTAGGCTTTTGTGGAATGTTTAATTGCATCAGTCATCAATGTACTGCATTGCATTAAATGTTTTGAACCCCACAAAAAAAAAAGAAAAAAAGAAAGCTTATCTTACTAAGACATATTGTTGGGAGATACAGAGTGACAACTGATATGTATAGGCATTTTATGTAAATAGCATCTTGCACAATTATAAAATCTCATTGATTTACATTATAAGCCATCTTACTTTTTGTAAAAGGTGTTTTTCCTCCTTGAATATGAGCTGCATATTTTCTTATATCAATGAGATTCAATAAATTGTTCCATTAAATAATAATAATAATACTTTTTCCGCCTATTATTTCATATGTCAGGTTTTACAGGGTTAACATTGCAGATTTGAATGGACGAAAGATTGGCAATAATTAATGACAAATTCTGGTATGTTCCTCACACAGGTAAACTATATGACATTATAACAGTTGAAATATAGCGACTCTTATGGATCTATTACCTATAATCTTTGATTACTGGAGTACCTTTACAGGAAATTACAATTTCAGTCTTTCTACTTCAAAAATTATTTTTCCATTTTATTTGATTGTATATTTATTTATTATTTATCTTATCTATAACTATTTTTGGATAAAATATTTGCTAAATAAATGGATCAAAATATATGAATTACATGTTTTTCCATTCATTTTTATAGCAGATATTAGCACTACTACTGTAGCTAGACAGTCATTTTTATATGTATACTTCCCCTACCTTCTTATTTAAAAGAGATGACTAACCACATTCTGAATTTCCTCAACATATAAAATAAGAGAGACTATATTAAAAAATAATGTTTAATTAGAAGCCAGAGAGCTCTTTCATCTCCTGCTCAGAGCACTCTGCCATGGCCATGGAACTAGGACAAAATTCTTTTATTGATCCATTTGAGCGAACCCGTGGTTTGGCAGCTGCCTAAGTGTGTTCAACCAGACGTAAAAATGACTCTTAGAATTTTTTTTTATCTGCAGTGAGGCCGGCTCACTCGTGTTCTTTCTCCCTTCGCTTCTGAAATCAGAAGGACGTCTTGTCTGGAGTTCTGTTTGCAAATATCAAAGGAATTCAAAGCCTTTTAAAAACCCCAAGCAAATGATGGAGTAGATGATTCTGCTCACATCTCATCCTCCGCCCACTTTAGCCAGTGGGTGAAACAACATGGCGTAGAGCTGATGAATTCAAAGCTCTGTCCTCTTAATGAATTAAAAGCTGATTACAGATGGGCGAGTATAGCTCTGGCTACAGCTGGGCCTTCCAAGTGAGCTGAGGGAGGGAGAGAGAGAATGAGAGAGGTTAGTCTTTAAAAAAAAAAAAACAGAGCCGGATAAAAACCACTGCCGTAAGCCAGAAACAAACTATCTTGTGAAGCCTGGTAATCAGAAAGCATTGATCCGACATTTCCAATTAAGTGAGGACGCATGTAGAGTTGAGGAGTTTGTGATTACGCATTCATGCGTGTGCGTGCAAGGCAAAGTGTTTGTCTGTGCTTAGTGTGGTGTGATAATGGCTTGAAAGTCAAGGCATTCACTCGCTTCCCCTTCTCTCTCTCTCTCTCTCTCTCTGTGTTTCTGTGCATCATCTGATTACAAACTAAAACACGCAAAGTTCTACACTGTACCCTGCAATGCATGGAGTCAGTTTGTGGCAGCAGTTAATGTATACAAGAGCAGGCATGTATGGAATGTGCAACCACAGAACTGCCAAAACAAATAAAAAATCAAATATGTAATATATATGCATATAATAGTATTTCCGTATCTGTGGTAATACTGTAATTGTTGTTTAGAAAACGGTTAGTTACAGTCCTCAATTCCGATTGGTCAGCAGCTGTGTTTTATTCAGGATAAAGCACAGCTATGACCACTTCACAACAACAAGCAAAACCCTTAACAACCACCCGTAGCAACATAAACAATCAATAATATAGTGTCAAAACTGTTCCATGTATTATGTATTTCGGCAAAATGAACTGTTTGTTATTTAATGAAGTATGAGTGACCCTTGCTGGCATTGTGTTGCGTCATTCATCTTTAATGTGGGACCAAATCCTTCCCCCCTCAGAGAAACTCTTCTCCCACGGGAGAAACATTGACGTGTACATGTCTGTGTGGAAACCCACAGTTTCCGAAGTAAGGAGGGAATATTACTGTATTTATTAGTTTCCTGTTATAGGTATGATTCTGTATGTCCATATGTCCATCAATTTATATTGAAATGACGCTTACAGACTCGCACTGTGCTGCAAATCAGTCTAAAAGACGGAAAACAGATGTTTTCTCATGCTGAGAGATAAGCAGATATGTGAGAGAAAATAACATATATGGTGTTAAAAAAATAAATGACATAACAGATGAAAAGAGTTCCTATTCTCATTTTTAATTTGAGCTACATAAGATGAGGCATGTTACACTGTAATATTCTCTTGCCGTTTACTGTTGCTGTCAGGAACTATTTTTTAATGGAAGGACAGCATTTAACAAACTTTCAAAAAAAGTAATGTATCAATACATACATTTTGGTTTAAATATTTTTTATTGTGTGGTAACCGTTTGATAAAGGCAATAAGGTACTCAATGCATGCTGTATTGTGAATAAGTCACGGCCTCTTGTAACTTATTGCTTACTAAAACGGTATGCGAGTATATCGAGTATGTTCTCCAAATATCAGCATGATTGCAAATGTGATACTGATCTGATGAACAGTTCAATAAACAAAAAGTTAATATTATGTGACTTACATTTTAGACACAACATTTCCTGTTTTTGCTGTATTTCAACAACACTGTTATCCCTGAAATAGTTTTAACCCAAATTAATTAAGTACACTAAACATAAAAATGTAAAATTTTTATGTAGTATATCTATCTATCTATCTATCTATCTATCTATCTATCTATCTATCTATCTATCTATCTATCTATCTATCTATCTATCTATCTATCTATCTATCTATCTATCTATCTATCTATCATCTATCTATCTATCTATATATATAAATATATATGTGTCTCTCTCTCTCTCTCTCTCTCTCTCTCTCTCTCTATATATATATATATATATATATATAAGGGGTGGAACAGTACACGGATGTCAAGGTTCGGTACGCACCTCGGTTCGGGGATCACGGTTCAATACGATTTCGGTACAACGGGGGGGAAAAAAACAACAAAAAATCTACTATGCTCGGTTACTTTTCATTTATTTGGAACAGACAGTAGTACAAATAAAAAAAAATGTTCCACTTAGATGTGGAAATACTAAATATTATTACATATATATTACAAAGTCTATCATTTACATAATAAATAATAGTTTAGCATTCACATACGTCAGCTCCATTTCGCAAACAGTTGAATGCGCAAGCCTTTAAAGTGTACTCCTTTGTTAGTCAATTTGAGAGACGCATTCAGAATCGGCACATAGTCACTGTGGGCTTTGTTTTCAAGTGCGCAACTCATGCACCAAACCGAGATGCCTGTAACAGTGACCACCCCTAATATATATATTACTGAGGTTGCTTTAAACAGCCAGGCTAAGAAACTGGATTAACTGGTGGAAGGATCATTTTTAAAAATGGGGATGCACAATATATCAGAACCATATCAACATTGGTTTAAGAGCCAGTATTAGAGATGGTATCAAATAGTGTCCATTCTTATTTATAGAATTTTAATATTGGCCATTTGTTGGTTATCATTACTTATCAGCTTATCATTACCTGGACAGAATTTTAATAATCACTGCAACCATAATTATTAATGAATTGCCATCAGGGCTCAAGACAACATGTCTGGTTGTCATCCACTTACACCTAAGAACACCCAATACCTGTGGCAAAGCTTCTAGTGGCTTATTAAATCCTCAGTGCATTGTATTTTTGTTAATTAAATATTTTGGCTAATTTGAAAATGCTACCATTTCTGCTACCATTTGACACATAACTTAATTCTAAATAAATAAATTCCACAGATTTTCTTCCATAATCAGCTTAAAACGTATGAGAAAAGTAGGCAGGTATTACACTCTTAAAAGTGCTGGGTTATTTCTGTAAACACATTGTTGGGTTAATTGTGCTGGGTCATAATTCTGGGTTGTTTGCGGTACTGTAAACACATAGTTGGGTTGTTAGTGCTGGGTCAAATGACTGCAAGGGGTTCTTTCACCACTGAACACCTGGGTTGGGTTATTTTGACCCAACCAATGTGTTTATTTTTCCTCCTCATCGAATTTTCTGGGTTCTTCACTCGTCTCATCGTCAGACGGTCAAGCAACTAGCAGCAAGCAGGATTATAAGGTAAAATAATATGATAATATGATTATTTACCTCTATTTTTATAAGCTGTGGTGAGAGCACACTGATTTCACTGTTAATGTGGTATTTGATCTGTCGCTGTGCGGGTTAAAGTTAGCGTTATTCTGTGAATGAAGTAGCCGCCTACATTTTTTTGTTGACAAAAAAGGCCTCAGCAATCTCTTTATCGTTATATAAAAGTTATAAATATAGGCTATAAGTTATGTGAGTGTGTGTGTGTGTGTGTGTGTGTGTGTGTGTGTGTGTGTGTGTGTGCGTGCGTGTGTGTGTGTGAGCGAGCGTGCGCGTGGGCAAAGTTTTATATTTTAACGCCTCATGGAAAAGTTATGAACTATCGTTAGGTCAGAAATACAGGGGTAAGTTCAGTTAACTTACTGTCTGTGTAACGTTTCTGTGTGGCTATGTAATGTTTTGTCATAATTAGATCATTTCGTACTAAAATGTATCTTTTAAGGTCTTTTTTTTTCGAGTTCTGCGACAATAACTTATTTTCGCGCTCTTTTTTTCCTCAGGTAACGTTAGCTGCATTAGCTACCCTTAACGTTAAACCACAATATTGCAGGTATGTAATATTATTCTTAAATGGTATGTAATATTCTTAAATATTTTACTTAAAATGTTGTCTAAAGTTAGACTTAATCTCTCATGGTGTTTGAGGTCCTTCTTCCTCTGTTTTAGTGAATGCTTTTATTGCTTTAATCAGAACACAAGTGTATCCAGGTTAACAGTAAGTTAGAGAGGCTATGCCTGCGTCCCAATGTGCATACTATCCATCCTAAACTCTATGTGATAGTAGTAATTTTCAATACTATTTAGGGCAGATAGGGTGGATAGGATGCACATTGGGAAGCAGGGCATGTAATGTGTTCTTTATGTTACTGTTAGAAATAACAATTTGTATTTGAGATTGATGAATAATAGGCAGAGCACTGGATTTCCAGGCTTGCATACTGTATGGTTTTGCTAGCTTTTAACCCAGTTTTTCATCCTTATTTTACAGAATTTGTTTTGCCTCCCAAAAAAATTTGAGAAATGGTGGATTTGCAGCAATGGGTCTACAAGCATCCCAGAAATCTTGAAGGAGTTCCCCAGGCTTCTAGAAAAACTTGGCATGGTAAGAAATAATTTAGATTTTATGGTTTCGTTTACAGAAATTTGAAATGGTTAAATTGTTAGTGGGGTTGTGCAGATAGACGATAGTATAGTGTATTGAGGATAGTCAGAGATATCGCTGAGAGCTGATGTCGATAGTCAAGGCGATATTACAGGAGCTGTCCCACATCTTTAAAATTTGAGCACATTGTTTTCTGTGAGTGTACACAGCAGCACCTCTGCCAGAACATCACTAACATCTTTGATTGTGAGATCAGTTTCACAGCTTGCACTGTATTATTCTTATGGTTTAGATGCTGAAAGGGAGAGTGCTTTCAAAGTCCTGCCCACTCTGCTTCCCCAATCAATATACAAGAACGGAGGAAAGGTCTTCAGACCAACAACCAGAATCCTGGAAGTCATTCAACTGACGTACAACCTGTAAGTTTCTTTTACTTTTTCTACTCTATACACAGTAGGGTACAACGGGGCTAAAGGCCCACCTTAAAGGAACAGTCCACTTTTTTTGGAAATAGGCTCATTCTCCAACTCCCCCAGAGTTAATAAGTTGAGTTTTACCGTTTTTGAATCCATTCAGCCGATCTCCGGATCTGGCGATAGCACTTTTAGCATAGCTTAGCATAGATCATTGAATCCGATTAGACCGGTAGCATCGCGTTCAAAAACGATCAAAGTTTCGATATTTGTCCTATTTAAAACTTGACTCTTCTGTAGTTATATCGTGTACTAAGATCGGCGGAAAATGAAAAGCTGTGATTTTCTAGTCCTATTTGGCTACGAACTATACTCTCATTCCGGTGTAATAATCAAGGAACTTTGCTGCCGTAACATGGCCGCAGCAGGCGTAGTGATATTAAGCAGCGCCTGAAAGTAGTCCCCAGCTAGGTAACTAGTTATAATAATATCACTGCGCCTGCCGCGGCCATGTTACGGCAGCAAAGTTCCTTGATTATTACACCGGAATGAGAGTATAGTTCTTAATCATATCAGCCTAGAAAATCGCAACTTTTCATTTTCCGCAGGTCTTAGTACACGATATAACTACAGAAGAGTCAAGTTTTAAATAGGACAAATATCGAAACTTTGATCGTTTTTGAACGCGATGCTACTGGTCTAATCGGATTCAATGATCTATGCTAAGCTATGCTAAAAGTGCTTTTGCCAGACCCGGAGATCGGCTGAATGGATTCAAAAACGGTAAAACTCAACTTATTAACTCTGGGGGAGTTGGAGAATGAGCCTATTTCCAAAAAAAGTGGAGTGTTCCTTTAAGAAAAAATGTGGTATTCACTGCGCTGCGCAATTAAAATGTATAATTGCCGAAAAAATATATACGTTGTATTGAACATTAATGGAGCAACAGATTTTGTGTGAATGAATCATTCAAGTTGTTTATTTTGTACATTTGTAAATGTATGAGGTGACAAAGGGGGCCTTTTACCCCACACACGGAGCTCACGATATTGATACAAATACTTCAGCTAAAATAATGTTGTTTTTAAAGTTAATACTTGTTAAAAACAATCAGTTTAGCATAGTTTGTTCTGTTTTCTGCTTAATTTAAAAAAGAAAAAGAAAAAAAGTGTTCATTAAATATAGGCCTACTGTCATTAAAATATGTTAATATAAAAAATATATTTTAAAATACAGAAATAAAGTCATTTTAATAAGTAAAGATTCTGAAAGTATTGAAGGAGATTCAATAATAATTGAAAATATATTTACAGTAGTAGGCTAACAACAAATGATATTTTATTATATGATAAATATCATGTTTTTAAATATGATGGTTTAATTTTAAACATTGTGATTATCTTTAATATGGATACATACATAATATGTATGATATTTATAACAACATAATATATGATATTTACCATCTGAATCTAAGCATGTCATGTGAACAAATGGAAAAGTCCCCCATCTATTAATTTTCATGTTAATTACTGTGTCTTTAGCCCCAACAGCAGGGGAGCTTTTTACCCTAAATACCATACCTTTACATATTCTTTCTTTATTTAAAAACTGTTGCTTTAATTATCTTAAACAAAACTGAAAATCATAAAGAAGGCCTTTGTCTCAAAATATATGCATTATTTTTAGCGATTCTTATTTGCTACTTAAATCTACATTTTAAAAAACATAAAATATAAGATCAAGTAAGCACAGAATCAACTTTGCACTGCTGCGCGCGATCGCGTCAAAGATCAGACAAATAAAATCGTGCATGTTGAAAAGCGAATGTTTTGCAAAGTGCTACGCCACGTTTTTGTGCCATCTAGTGGTTTAGATGAAAATAATATCAAAGGTGCCTTTTACCCCGGGGCGCCTTAAGCCCCGTTGTACCCTATTGTGCAAAAGTTTTAGGCCACTAGGATTTTCAACAGTTAAAAGTGGTTTTAAGTCAGTTATTTCTATCTTTTGCTGTAGTGTGTCAGTAGGAAATATCAGTTTACATTTCCAAACATTCATTTTGTCATTAATTGTAATAATCCAGTGAATGTCTGACAACAGCCAGTGCTCCACACAGATCGGATCTGATCATCATCCAGTCTGTCTGGAATGACATGAAGAAACTGAGACAAACTAAATCCAGAAGAACTGTGGAAACATCTCCAAGACGCTTCAAGAACCTACCTGCAAAGCTACAGTACTGTTAAAAGTGTTAGACACTTGTGAAAAAATGCTGTAAAATGAGGATGCTGTCAAAAATAATGTCATAAATAGATTTTCTTTATCAATTATCTTCTATTAACTAAATTAAATCAACATTTGGTGTGATCATCCTTTAAATTTAAAGCAGCTTTTGCCCTCGGTGCACTTGAGCAGAGTTTCTCAGGAGCTTTGCAGGAGGTTTCTTGAAGCATTTTGGAGACGTTGCCACAGTTGTTCTGGATTTAGTCTGTCTCAGTTTATTCTGTTTCTTCATGTCATTCCAATCCAGACAGACTGATGATGACCAGATCAGATCAAACAAAAATGTCACTGGATTATTACAATTAATTGCAAAATGAATGTTTGGAAATGTAAACTGATATTTCCTACAGACACATTACAGCAAAAGATAGAAATAACTGACTTAAAACCACTTTTTTTATTTAGCTGGCTGAAATACTAGTGGCCTAAAACTTTTGCACAGTACTATATAATATACTGGGGGCTTTAAATACCCCATAATTTATGCCATGTTGGTTGGATGAAATTTAGGTAGACAACCAAGAAGTGCCAGTAAGCAGAAAGAAACCTAAATCAGTAACACAATAAATATTTAGTTTGAGCAACCTTTACCAGACCCAGTTCACAGGAAAACTCAGATGGTTTGGCTGATTTCCATAAAATACACTTAAACGTTATTTAAGTCAACTTAAATGTTACAACTTGTAAAAATGTAAGTTATGTTGCAAGGCTAAGTGTTGTGTAATTAACAGGTGACGGGGACCAACATGGTGATGCATTCCTGCATATTTTGTGCCTTGGTGACGAGACGACATCACACACCTTCGCCATTGTTTCGGGCCATGCTGCTGAAACGGACTTGTTGCTTGAGGCTGTTTATCTTTTTCAAGTCCTTTTTTTGTGCTTGATGTGAGTTACACTAACATCTTCCTTCCTGGGAATTTCTCCAGCATGCAGTATATCACATCGATGGACATGAGTCTTCATGTGTGAAGTATTTGAGGGCAACAGTTTTTTCTGGCCACTTGTAACGTTTTAATTTTTTGTCACATGCATTGTCTGTTGTAGGTCTCTTTGTTTGGCTTAGTTTTAATGGCACAATGTTTGGACTGATTCTCATGTGGCAATAATCAATTTTATAATGTTATGATGCTGCAATGTTGACAAAGAATAGGAGTCTACGGTACCTAGTTTACAAAGTTTTGTTTTTTAAAGAAACTGATCTACAAAAAAACATTTTATTTGTGTCTGTAGGGATTGGGTGTAATGTGTAACAGTATAGCACCCATTCAAAAAATGTTTTTAAAAAGAAAAGTGAAAACTCATTAAATTGATATTTACAGTTGCATTTTTTGTGTTGTGTAATTGTATTACAGAAAAATAATAATTTTATGATTTTTGTGATTGTTATTTATTATTATTATTAGTAATATTGGTAAATATAAACATAGCAAGGCAATGAGACAACAAATAACCCAATGTTTGGGTAATGTTTAACCCAGCAACACAGTTAACCTGACCCACTGGTTGGGTTAAATAAACAACCCAGCATTCTGGGTCAAATGGCTCAACCCAACACTTGGGTCAAAACAACCCAGCGCGTGTTCTGTCCCATAGTTACCCAGCGGCTGGGTTAAGGTTGGGTTATTTTTTAACCCAGCCTTTTTAGAGTGTAGTCTACAAGTTAGCAGATTTCACAACATTTCAACACTTAGTTTGCTGATTAATATGTATAAGCTTGAGGGTCCTGTCACCTGCTCCCTGGATAACACAGGGATTGAAAAGTACCAGCCTTCCCAGAACCAGTGTTTTCTTTGAGTCAACGGCAAACTGTTTTCCCTCTCTCTCTCTCTCTCTCTCTTGGATTTGTTTCAAAGATAGCCCGTCGTTTCTCATGGAAATCAAGAAGTGAGTCAGCTAGTTGGGGATTAGAATAGCAGATGGGAGGGAAAGGAGGTTTCTCCAAGCTGCAAATTTAAATCTGCATTAGTTTTATTGGAGATGTTTTCAGCCAATCAGAATGCTGGGATTTCAGACACTGGCTTTGCTGGGCTTTATAGGGGGTTTTGTAGGTCAGTGGACTAATCGGGAGCCAGAGGTGATGTTCTGCAGCAGACACTGACCTCCATTACACTACTGCAGGACATTAGGAGAAACAGATAGTGAGACATAGAGACAGAGATACCCATTAGTCCCATGTTAAAGCAACTCATTTCAGTACATTTCTGACCACAAACTGAGAGGCAGACTGGGAGCAGAGTCTGGCCTGAGTCTATATGTAACACGGCACTTCCGTGGCTATAAAGCTCCAGGGACCTTATCAGTGCAGTGATTGTGTCAAATACACAGAGCACTTTCTACTCTTCTAAAACATCCAGACTCTCACAGTCCAAATGTAACTGGCATAGACATTCACAATTATCTTGGAAAGAAAAAAAAAAAAAGGGCCTGACACATGGTCTCGATCCCTGCGGACATATGTAGGCTATGCCATATTTTCCACTCTGAAAACCTGGGCAACAGTATGTGTTAAAACCACTTCCAGCTAATACAGATCAACAATTATTATTATTATTATTTTTTTTTGTAAATGTAAATTCTATCTCATGTCTACTCAACCTCATGTTGTTCCAGTGTCCAAGATGCTTTTTTTCATACAACTAGTGAATGCAGATGAGCTCTGTCAAGCAACACAAATCAGACACAGACTGTGAATTCATAGCACTATTTGCTTAAAATCTTGCCTTCTGTGATATATCTGATTTGCATACATTTAGATATTTTACTTAAAAAATTCTCGAAAATGTAAAAAACAATTACAAAAATTGTCAAGCAACACATTGAATTAAATGTAAAATTTTGGTAAAAAAAAAAAAAAAAAATTCTCGAAAATTGTACTGGAAAAACTATTGTTACCAGTCTAAATCAGAAATAATAAAACTAGAAAACGCAAATGTATAATATAAATGACAGTGATGAACAGCAGCATTTGGTTAAATACTGGCTGTTTTTTTTAAAGCTAAACTACATAAAATGCTACTAAAATGTAGGTAAATTAGTGCTGTTACTTATAGTTAATTAACCCTGGTGCCAAGGTTAACATCAATAACATCACACAACATTGATCCTTGTGTAACTGCGGTCAAACCAGTCGCAGTGCATCTTGATGCATCTTATTTGAATGTACATAAATATGAACGATATTTAAAATTAAAATATAACAATTTTGTACATTTTTTCCCTTTAAACATTTAAATACTAAAATACATATTATAAACGTATTATACAGTCTGTTTTATAGAGATTGCACTGACAAAGAACAATATCTAGTTGGTTATATATTTAAAAGATAAGCATAGAAATAAACATTTCATTACTTTTACAGGCCTAGAAATCACTGTTTTAGAAAATCCCTGATATGCAGGTTTTCCACAACAGTATGAACCCAGTGTAAATAATTTACAGATGCTAAGGCTGACTAACATCTATTGAAACATAAGTTAAACATACTTGTGAAAATAATTATTCAGTGCTAGTTTTCTGGAGACACTGTTAACACCATTTTTTTTGTATTTTTTTGTTACACATTCGCAGTGCTGGTTCCTAAAGAAGGCTCTCTGTGATCACACATTCACATTGTCTGTTAATGCAATACAATGCATTAAATTTCTGCAGTGGCTATTGCTCTTTTGAACCCCAAACATCAACTAAAGCAATAGGCAGCTCTGGGAACATTACGAGTTGCCATTAAAACTCAAACCTTTTCAATTATTGAAATTCAGTCTGACTAGTGATGAAGGCACACACACATACTTTTAAAGTGCATGGCAACAAAACAGCCTTTGATTAAACATCTAAGCCAACTTGGAGATAAATCACAGTCTTTTTGCTGGCAACATTCCAGTGTGTTCATGCTCACTGTATGCATATAAACATTTGCATACACTAGCGTTGGATCAATACTAACTTTTTGGGTTCATTATGATACTAGCCTCTGTTTCCTCAATACTGATCCTAAATCAATAGTTTATGCAACAAATAAACAGCCTTGGGCAAATGATGAAATGAAACGAGGCTATGAATACATTCAGTCAATAATTCATGATTAATCTCACATTTTTTTGCAGATAACAAAAAGTAAGAAAACAAAATATCTAAGCAATTCATTTGAATGGCAAACATAACGTAATATTTATATTGCATCAAAATGTACATGAAATGCAAACACAATGCAAAGCTGCTCTAATTACGTAATATAACAAGTCGTACCAAACAAATGTTAAAAAAGATGGTTTTGCTGCAGCTGTCTGATGGTCTCATTATTTGTTTTACAAAAAATTTATGAGAATTCTAAACAATTTGATTCATAGATAAATTACAGAATGAAACTGTGATAATGTCAAATCAGCTAAGTGCATAAAAAAGCACATTTAATGAATCTCATGGGTAAACGCATTAACATACGCTTCACGTTACACTTCCTGCACTGTCAAACTACATTGAACAGCAGCACATTGTCATCCGCCTCAGGTACCGATGATAATATTTTTGGTACTGCAGTTCTTTTTTGTGACTGCATCCCATTCAACTCTATGCACGCACACACATAATCACATCAAAGCCGTCACATTTGAGTGACTTCTGTTCATATTTCTGTGAAAGTGTTTACTCATTGGTCGAAATGAGAGATTGATTGAAACTTGAAACCATCTAACAAAGAGACACTCAATCAGCCTGAAACATTATTAAAACATCAAACGACTTCAACACTCCTCCTCTCTCATTCAGCGGCACACAAAGGCAAAACACACTTCATTTTCTCTGTTTCTCTCCCACACATACACTCACACATGGTAACACCCCCCCCCAATGCCCCATCCTCATAGTTAATACATCAAACAGCATTAGCTCACAGTATTGGAAGGCCTCAGACAGACATGTTTCTGACAAACCGTGATCTCTCTGCCTCTCAAACACACAAACACACACATATACGCAATGTGCTGACAGTGTGTAGATTGTATCTGTGTTACTAGGCTGTAATATCAAGTTGAAAGTGATGTGCTGTCTTACTTGCCAGTGTAAACTGTTGTGGAAAGGAGCCAATGAAAAAAAAAAAAAAATGACAAACATCGAGATCCTTGTGCTGCAACTTTTGAAAGTCTCATATAAATCCATAAGGCTTCATTATCACCACTTATTATCACTGTCCATCAGGGATGGAGAGAAATGCGTCAGTGTTCACAAAAGGCCTCATTATCATGCTTTACATATATGGCTAACACATCCATATTCATGAGTGTATCTTTTATTCGTTTGTAATGAAGGTTTGGATTAGAATGCTCCTGAACAAGCTTTATTGGCTCTTAAACCCATAAAGGCCTTTGGCGTCTAATGAAATGACCAGGTGGTCCATTAGATTTCCCCTCAAAAAAGACATTAATTAGTTCACGAGCTGAATAAAACTCCATGTAATTAACACTGATGGACAGAGCTCTCGTCCATTTCCCCTTTTCATGGAAAATAGCGCGTGGTGTCCATCCTCTTTTATTTCATCAGCTCAGTAATTATGCTATTGATATTCATTATTAGTTTTCAAACAAGCCTTTGTAAACGCAGCAGGGTTGTTAAATCTAGGTAGCCAAAAATAAACAAGCCCCACTGTGGACCCGCTTCAACGCTCCGCCCAAGTCTGGCCTCGCTTTCTTATTTTTCACCGTCAATTTGCTATATTCCCCTTCAAATTCAGGAATAAAGGAGACATTTGCTGTGTTCCGCCTCAGCCGCAGCTCTCAGTAGGCATTAGAAAGGAATACCGGTGCTCTATGAAGTCCTAAATGCGCCCTGACAATCTGAGACCCACTTGTTATGCCAACTTGGTATTAGCACTGACACGGTACTATTTGGAAGCTGAAGTGGTGTTATCTTCAATTACCTGATCATTCTCTGAGTGAGCAGGTAATCCATGGAAAAAGAGTGTTTGGCTTTAAGGATAGAGAATGTCGACAACGTCTCTATTTTTTCACTCTGTTTTAGCCGCCGTCCTCAGTGGACACGTTTCATTAGCCTAAACCAGCTGCGGTAGGAAACTCATTGCGATGACACTTAGTAGATGGATTTCTCGTGTTTGAGAGCCATCCGGAGAGAGTTCCTCCGGCCTTGGACGTGGGTGGGTTTGCTTGGGAGTGTAAATGCATAAATGCGCCGGTCGTTTCTGGAAAGCAGGGAGCACACAATCACATCACATCACATGACTGCACTCTGGTGTCTCTGGAGCATCTGAAAAAGAAATGAGTGTGGGCCATTATCTTTAACCCTCCAACAGTGCAGACACAACATCTTCTCGGATATAACCCGTTGAAGTCCTTCCCCCAAGACCGTGTTCAATAACACAGCTCCTAACATCAGATTAATGAGGCCTGCCTGGCATGTGCACCAAACTCTCTCTTAATAACAGCACTTTTTTTTTTGTGCTCTGCAGAACAGCGCAGACCAATTTAGCAGAACTGAAGCGGCCTGATTTCTCCATAAATCTCCTCCGTCATTTGGCCTGCCACTGCGGTATCTTTATGGGGATGGCGAGGTATCCCGGCGAATCTCCCTGGACCTATTTGTGATCTACTCGGCTGACTAAAGGTGTCCCGAGGAGCGTGTGCGCGTCTGACGAGGCTATGCCTGTCTCTCCTCATTGCCACCCACGAGAAAATGAGAGGCTTGATTTAATTTCCACTTTGTTTTCGGTGATCTGTGTCATTCCAGTTAAAGATGTCACATGTCTGCGGACCCATCTCACCTCCGGCGGCTCGGTGACATTTTCAGAGCTGCTTTCATCAGTGTCTATCTGACAGGCTTTCTTTTCTCGCTGCTCGCCATAAACATATAAGGCAAACATATGAAAAGACACAGCCCCTTGCGCTTTACCAGAGTTCCTATCAAAGAACCTCGCATTAACTTGTCAAGCTAAAAATAAATAATGTATTGAATTTAAATAAAAAGGCAGAGATGCCAGTGGTGGCAGCTAGCGTGGCAGTGCTTTGATCCACTTCATCAAATATAGAGCGTGCCGTTCCCCCTCTTCCACTCTCCCTCACATTCTGTCTATCTATATTGAGCCTGCGCTTTCTGCATTGTTTAAATGACAGTCCTGGAAAAGAAAGGTTTCAAAACTGATAAAAAAGAAATGCTTTTTCCCCGTCCAAATCTGCCTCGGTTTTTTTAATTTGCATGGACGTCTGATGTCGGGATAAGTCACATGAAAGGCAGTGGCATTTTCAGGTGAGGTAGATAATGAAGAGGATGTGAAGAAGGGCTGAAACTGCCAGCATCTTTCCGCTATGAATGGCGGTCTGGTGAATAATGCTTCCATTTCCCTGCTGGCATTTTAGTGGCATTTTGATGTGAGTACGTGAAGGGTCCCAGGAGAGAGGGGAGGAGAAATCCAATAGAGATAAGACTCCCTCTTCTCTGTGTGCATTTATAGTTATGCCAAACATCAAAGATCAATATCCATGCTTGGTCTTCAGTTGGCTGATGAGGGAGAAAGAACGTAAAAAAAAAAGACTTTAAGAAGATCTGATCGATTGTGATGCATAAGGTTCCATTTGCACTCTGTGTACCTACCTTAATGCTTTCTGATTGTGTGTGAAAAAAAAATAAAGTGGGGGCTCATCATTCGGTAGGTTCTCTCCTCAGGCCTCTGCGAAGGGTTTTTGCTGGGCTTGTTTTCAATGGTTATGTAATGGGGATCGAGCGATGCCGTGTGACTTCGAAAGAGAGAGAGGTTTCCTTCCTCCCCTCTTGCTTTATTTATGAGGGCTGCTGGTGCTCTCATGGCTCTGATTCATGAATGGAAGGGAGAGAGGAGAGGAGAGCAGAAAAGAGGAGTGGAGCACGAGTGTACACCATGAGCCACTCCGGAAACCACTTCCCAGCTCATCGCTTGCACTCCACTTCCCTTTACTACACATGGCCAATTCAGGGTGTGAGATTTCGCTCACCTGATGATGCTGTGGGGCTTTTGGTGCCGAGTTTCTTTGGTTGCTGTGAAAGTCGCTTGAATGGGGTAAACCAGAATCTAGCAAATTTGTCAAGAATATATTTCGAAACAGCTATAAAAGCTAACAAAAGCAGTATCAAATATAAATTGTATTGTTATATCAGGCTAGTCCAGTTAATGTGCACACACTCTCTATAGTAAACAAACTCTATCAAAAAGGCAACAGAGTGCAACATTCGGTTTCTGGAGGTAAAAAATGCATTCATTTTCTCCATATAAAATTGATTTTTAACAGTTTTGTGTAAACATTTCAAGACAAACCCACCATCGGCCTCAAGGTTATTAATTGTTGGTATAAGCTTTTGTTGAAGCATCAGTCAATTTTATTTTTAAAACACTACTCACAAATCCTGAAGAGAACATGCACAGATAAACACTTGATTAAGAATTAAAGCAAACAAAGAGTTCATCAGCTGACTACTCTATATGTGTGTTTGTGTCGCTCTCTGTTAAAGTTATGTACGATACTGGGCAATAGTTTGGATTTTTTTTGACTTGTTGGCAGGGGCTATTTACACTAACTCTGCCCACCAACGTGTGATTGGGATAGTCAACACTGAAAAAAGACGCATACTTTTTGACGCGATCGACCCGAGTTCGAATCTGCCTTTTGCCAAACTTTTTTCTCCCTTTTCAAATCTCATATCACATCGGAAAGGCATTTATTTTCAATAAAAATGAAGGAAATAATCAAAAATTTGAAAATAAAGTATCGGGTAGGGTTAGATTAGGTGTAGGGAGGGCTTTATTATCCCAATAAGGTGGCATCTAGGGCTGCAACAAACGATTATTTTTGATAATCGATTAATCTAACGATTATTAGAACGATTAGTCGACTAATCGTCAATTATTTCACTGATTAATCAGTAGACTTTGATTGATTATTCAGCTTTTGCAATTAGTTAAAATATTAAGTAATACATATTCTAACATAAAGGTCAATTCAGCTTTAGAAAAGCATATTATGTAATTACAATTATTATACAATTAATTGGTAACACTTTACAATAAGGTTCATTGGTTAACATTAGTTAACATGAGCTAAGAATGAACAATACTTCTACAGCATTTATTAATCTTGGTTAATGTTAATTTCAGCAAAAGTTGTGTTTTTTAACATTGGTAAATGCACTGTGAACTAACATGAACAAACAATGAATAACTGTATTTTTATTAACCAACATTAGAAAAGATTAATACATGAATTTAATAAATGTATTGTTCATTTGTTCATTCATGTTAATTAATACATTACAATAAGGTATCATTTGTTAACATTAGTTAAAGTGTTACCAATTCATTATACAAATAGATGTATTTGGCACACTAAATAAGATGACAGACAGAGACACTCTCACCATTTAATTAGCTACATGAAAAAGTAACACATCATTCTGCATAACATCTCCTTTTGTAAGTGATAAGAATCAAGGTAAGTGATGAGATGCTTTGGATAAACTATTTTATTCAAAACATAATGTCTTAAAATAGCCTACCGTATAGAGTTATGATAATGATTTCTGTAAAACAAACTATCACTTTAATTAAATATTTTTTCCCCACTAATAAAAACGTTTTATCATTAGCTAGCTCCACATCGGAGAGCTGCTTTATTTCAGAAAATCAAGTTGTAATTCTAACTGAAAGTGACACTGACTCTGGGTTTTCATGTATAATACCGTAAAGCTGCTTGATTTAAGGCTATCTATTGCATAAAGTACTATATAAATAAACATGATGTTTTTTTTTAGTCTATGGATGTGACCGGACTTTACTTGAGTACTGAACTGCAGAGCTCATGCAAACATCCACATCGTTGTAATCAGACGCATTTTTAACTGCTGCTTTCACACTGCTGTCAGTTTTTGTTGTGTTTATTTTGTTACTGAGAGGAAAGCGCGCAATATATATTTACATATTCATCAAACACCGCTCAGGTTCGGGTGTGTCTTCTTCTCTTGAACTGCATCCAGGAGGGATGAATTACATTCTTGCGCTACAGCGCCACACTGGTCGAACCACAGTATTGTAGGCTCTTGCATTAGGTTATGTGAGATCAAACGATTACTCAACAACAAAAATATTTGTCGACAACTTTTTATTATCGACGTTGTCGATAATGTCGACTAATCGTTTCAGCCCTAGTGGCATCCATTTAATAATTTGGATTAAAACTTTAATTTACACTCAATACGTTATTATTGCGTACTGTTGTATAATGTACTACAATACTGAGGTGCAGATAACCACTATTTGCAATAAGTAGTATGAATAGCAGAAAATATTGCTATTTTTAACATAGTGTAAATAGAATCTATAGCTATTTGCACTGTGTAAATAGCATATCGTTAAAAAATACTGATATTTTCACTTAATAGAAAATATAATCCATTGCTATTTGTACTTAGTGTAAATAACATCAATCTCTATTTGTACTTAGTGTAAATAACATCAATCTCTATTTGCACTTAGGGTAAATAGCATCTATTGCTATTTACACTTGGTGCAAAAAAGCTGCTGCCTTTTTTTATGTTTATCAAAAAGAAGGAAAGTCTCTTTCTGCTCACCAAGGCTGCATTTATTTGATCAAAAATACTGTAAAATAAATATATAAATAAATAAAAAACAAAGTGAAATATTATCACAATTTTACAAACAGTTTTCTATTAAAATATATTTTGAAAAGTCATTTCTGTAATGTACAACTGCATTTTCAGGAGCCATTTCTTCAGTCTTCAGTGTCACATGAATGTTGAAAACCTTGATGCACTATATTAGATATATATTAGATAGATAGATAGATGATAGATAGATAGATAGATAGATAGATAGATAGATAGATAGATAGATAGATAGATAGATAGATAGATGATAGATAGATAGATAGATAGATAGATAGATAGATAGATGATAGATAGATAGATAGATAGATAGATAGATAGATAGATAGATAGATAGATAGATAGATAGATAGATAGATAGATAGAAAATTATTTTGAACTTTCTGTTCATCTAAGAATCTTAAAAAAACAAAAACACACATCACGCAGCCAAAACTGTTTTCAACATGAACTATTAATAATAATTAAGCACCTGTAATAATTGATATTAGTTAATAAAGAATATTAAAATAATTTTTGAATGGCTCATGTGACACTGAAGATTGGAGGAATGGCTGCTTTTTCAGCTTTATATATGGGTCATTCCTGGGATTCTGTAATATTTCAGAATATCCCCAAGAGTTTTTAAAGTGGTGGTTCACCAAAATGAATTGTTAGAATCTTTTCACAATACTTTGGTATGCTTATTACAAGGAATACAAATAATTATTGTGTTTTAATATTTTTTAACATAAAATAATAGGGGTGGGAGAAAAAAAAATCGATTCACCTAACTATCGCGATTCTTTTTAAAACGATTTAAAAATTGATTGGTTTACCTCAGAATTGATTTTTATTTCATTATTTTATTTTTCCTAAGAGGTTGTGGGTAGAAGTTAGCGCTTTATAATTCCAACAGAGGGCGAAATGTATTGGTGTGTTCGACTTGAAGCAGCACCGCACAGATGATCAGCATATGACATCAAAGTACCGCGAGAGCGATTCGAAAGCATGCGGAGCCGTCTGTTCTCTGTAGCTCTCGCGGTGCTTTGATAACGTCATACAACGATCGTTCTGATCACGTATACGATGATGTCATATACGTTCAGGGTTTTGGTACTTTAAATATACACTGTGTATGTGTATGCTCCTGAAATAAAAGTTTAGAAAGATGTGATGCATTGCTTTTGTTAATATGACTAATCATATACAATCTCTTTCAAGGGTATAGTTAACTATTTTCCATTGTCTAGTATTTAACAAGCAAACAAAAAAACACTATAAATTGTAATATCAAATCGCAAGTTACTGCCAAGATGTGTTTTTTTTTTTTTTTTTTTATTGTGACAGTCTGTATATTAAGTGTATCATTCAACTTTTTCCTGTGGTCTAGAGTTAAAAACAAAAAACAAAAATCGCAACACATAGCAATATCGAAATCGAAATTCTTAAAAAAATTGCAATACATATCATATCGGCACCCAAGTATCGCGATAGTATCGAATCGGGAGACAGGTGTATCGTCCCATCCCTATGAAATAATGTCTTACATCTATCTTAAACCAAGCATGTTGTCATGACACTGAGGCACTTCATTGAGTTTGTACGTAGAAAATTATTAACAAAACGTGCATAGTTTCTATGATTTTTGACAATAATGTAAGCATTTATTTGTGTTCCTTTCTTGTGTAAAAATATTTTACTAAAAAAAAATACAATATATTTTATTTAAATTTAAGTCTGAACTCAACCCCGTCACACTAACCATTCTATGCCCATAATAATTTAGTCTCCACACATATGTGACACCATTTACCAGAAATGACATCATTCAGGTTTTTTTTTTAATAATGGTGCAGAAAATGGTTAGTATCACTTTTTATTCATATTTTTGAGGCATATTATAGTCAGGGAGGGTACTCAACCCTGTCACATAATATTATAATGGAAAATGATTATTTTCAACATTTTATTTTAATCCATAAGTTTATACAATTTACTTATTTTATAACTTCCATATATTGTCTACTCTGTTACACTACATGAGGAGCAGTGGCCATTTTGAGTAAAAAAAACACAACCCCATCACAAATATATGTATTTTTCATTGTTACAGGGCTGATGTTGACGATACATTGATGTCCTAAGACATGAAACGATCGGTTTGTGCGAGAAACCGAACAGTATTTATTTAATTTTTTTACCTCTGATAAACCTCATTGTCCGACTGTCACAACATCCGGTGCGTGACGCGTCAACCTGCTCTGGCACATATATATATATATATATATATATATATATATATATATATATATATATATATACACATATATGTATATATACATAGATGCCTCATTAGCGACGGTTTCTATGGGCCGCGATATGTAAAGATCTATGTATATATATATATATATGTATATATATCTATGTACCAGAGCCATTGACGGGTCACATGCCAGATGTTGTGGATGAGCTCAGGGTGGTTGGACATTGCGGTGTATCAGAGGTAAAAAAATATATAAATACTGTTCAGTTTCTCGCACAAACCGATCGTTTCGTGTCTTAGGACATCAGTGTATCGTCACGAGCTGCAAGGTTTAATTTGGATTTGTGTGTGCATGTTTTTTTTCTCTCAAAGATTGTGTGCCCATTGACTGGCATTAAAGGACTAACAGACTGCAATGGTTTGAGTTAAAAATCTTTGTTTGTGTTCTACTGAAGAAACAAAGTCACCTATATCTTGGATGCCCTTGGGGTAAGCAGATAAACATCAAATTTTCATTTTTGGGTGAACTATCTCTTTAATTTATTAATAATTTTTAATTAAAAATAGAATACAGTCATGGCTTCAGTAAATATATACTTACCAAAATCATGACAACTCATATTTTGCTATAAACATAATTTTTAAATGTACTATGTCCACTTAAACTTTGACAAGCATCATACATCAGAAATTGTACCCACATTTGCAGCAGAAAGACAATGTTGGCCATGTTGATATGTTGACCAAAAAAGAAGGACAATGCAAGAGAAAAAGAAAAAGAAAAAACAAAATTGAAGGCAATGTATCCCTTCAAATGTGTTACAGTCTTCACACCTTAGTTAGTCACATACATATATTTGGAAACATAGGGAAGACAATTAATTTCTTGCTGATTACCATCTGAAATGTTAAGGACTAAAACAATAAAATTGTGGTTTTAAACTTCTAAATAAAAAAAGAAAAGAAAAAGAAATATATATATATATATATATATATTATTTACAAAACTAAAAACAGACCATAGACACAAATTGTGAAACGTGAAAATAATGCCTGAGGTGGGGAAAAATTATATTGATATGTGCCCATTACTGCCTAATGATGTGGGGTATTTAGAAAATGAATCATGTATAGTTGGAAAAAAAGGTAAGGATTTTCCAAACTGAACTGTTTCTGAATCCCAGGAATGACCCACGCACAGAAGTCATACAGAAACAGATACAGCAGTATGCTTCAGAGTGCTTTGCAGTGTAATAGTGGTTTTATATTGCTCACTCCTCTCCTTGTCACTGACAATTCCTGCTTGTGACAGCCGTTTTGGATCCTTTTTTTTTTTTCCGTAATCCAGGGCTCTCTGGTGCTTACTACACAGATGGACTTCTTTGTCATATGGTAAATGGGACGGTTTTCAACGTGGCTGCCGCCGGGGAGGCCGAAGGGACTCTAAGGTGTTTCTTATTTCTCCATCGGCCTGCTTAGCAAAATGACAACCCAGACCAAAGCTCGTGTTAAGGAGGCAAAATCTGTCTGGGCAGCCTTGTGGCTGCGAGCTAGCCAACCACTCTCTTTCCTCATCATGACATCTTCATCTCAACATTCTCTCAAAGAGAAGAGTGACTTGTCTTTCACTCTCTCTGACTCACTTCCTTCCTCCAAGTCTGTATGCCTCTCTCCTTCTCTCTCTTGGCTCTGCAGCGTGCCTGTCACTCACTGTCGACTGGGTGGAAGCTCATGTCTGACATGCTTCCATTAGTGGGGAGACTGTTCAATTACCTCAGCTCACGATGTTTAAACCCTGCCAATTACTGATACATCTTCCATCTAAATTATGCATACACAGGGCTGGGCTGCTGCGTGTAATGATTTTCCCCTTTTGACACCGTGCTGTGTCGAGACCAGCGCGCCTGCAGTCGGAGGGAAGGTTTATCCAGATGCCCGTGCCTACAGATCCCGGTTTAGTATCTCGCTTTGGTGTATCTTGTGCTCATTTGGTCTGTTGCCTTCACAACGGCAGCTTTCTGCAATCACTGGCACAAAGCTTGCCGTCTTCAAACTGGCACACTATCTCTCTGTATGCGCTCGGCACATCTCTTCTCATCCCGCTGTCTCCTAGCAACCTCGGCTGTCTCCGGCCCATGAGGCTCCCTCGTATCTTCACTCGGCATGACTTATCCCCCCTTTATTCTACCCTCCACCCCCCTCCGCTAGTTGACCCCCATTTCGCGTTTGGGATGTGACCCCATCTCTTGCATGAGTACTCCCTCTCTACGATCTCAATCCAAGGCTACTCTAACCTCTCTTTTTAGTTTGCTTGTTTCTTTCTTAGACTGTCTCACTCCATCTTCATCTATTACTCCTTTTAAGGCACCCTGTAGTTAATCTCTGATCTCTGAAACCACCACATGTATTCAGACCCCAGTATTCCTTTAAAAGACAACATAAAGCGGCATTCAAGATGCATTTAACTTCTGTAGCATAGCATTTTTGAGTAAAATACACTCTTAGAAACAAAGGTTCCAAGAGGGAGTTTTCATAATGATGCCACAGAAGAATAATTTTTCTTCCCCAAATAAACTTTTACAGCATTTTAGAGCAAGCAACATCTTTTTCCGCTATAAAGAACCTTTTGTGCAGTGGAAAGTTTCCATGGATGATAAAGGTTCACCATAAATGCCATTAAAAAAACCTTTATTTTTAAAAGTGTAAAGTAGGGCAGGACTTTTTTTGATTGGATTGTGAAAAATGGGCAATACAAACCAGAATTGCGCCAAATCTTAATGAAAATTTGCTAAAACAATGTCTAAATCGCCATTTAGCGATTAAATTACCCAGTAGTCCACAGGGTTGAAAAGGAAAGCCGTTTCAGTGTTTCATATTTTTCTTTGGAACAATAGCGATGAATTATACACAGTATAACCAGAAATGTTAATTAAGAAAGTGATTTTGTTGACTTAAAACACATGAAATGGCATTTGCACCACATTTACCACTCATAATGTGACATATTTCTGAGTGAAGCACAATAGAAAAGGAAATAATGCAGGGCAGAATTTGTTTTTATCCATCAGGATTTGATTGGACCGTGATCCCAAGGCAATGATATTACTGGTTCATGTAATTTTTCCCACCTGCCCAGTCATAGCTACATGAGCAGAGTTATTACATTTTTATGAAAGCAAATTATTATGAAAACAAGCATTTTTCTTTAGAATAACACAACTTGAGTCACACAACAACATTTCTTAAGAAAGTAAATAAGGTCAGTTTGATTTCACATTGTTTTTAAACCACCACTGTAGCATTCTGAGAAATTCCTCCACTTTTCTTAAATGTATTTTCAAGCTTGACTGTGAGGCAGGCATTATTACCAGTAAAATCAAGGAGAATAAACTGAATTACTTTCAAATCATCAAAGTTCCCCATAAGTAATTGTTTCTGAGTCAGTGACCATGGACAGCAGGGGGCAAGGGATGGCCTGCCTGCCTGCAACCAAATAAGCCTGCAGCAGTGCTTGTAAGTGCATACTGCCCTATTATGGATAAATGCACAGAGAGCTCACATTAAATTACATTCAATTCAGACAGACTTCATCACACAGCATGCCTATACACAGCTAACACAGGCCATATCAAATGAGAACGGAATCACTTTCAAATCAGCACTTTGATTAAATATATTTGCTCTATCACCAAGAAGCCAACCTTTAATCTAACCCAAATGTTCACGGTGCTGAGGAAGACACAGGCTTAAAAAAAAATCTTAAAAAACAAACAAACAAACAAAAACCCCTCATAATTACAGAACTCAGAAAACTGCCAGAGTTATTATATAAATTCAGGTTGAACATTTTAAAAACACCAGAGCCAAGAGGAAGCTTTTTTCATTTTTTCTTTGAGAAAAGTAAAATGAAAACATTTCAAATCCATAGATATTTCAGAAACACAGACTGCATTACTTACACAGTGCATTACTGAACATGTTTGGGTTCATCAACTAACCATCCACTGAAACTGCATTGGGAGATTGAATTTGGTGGGTTAAGGAGGGTTGGTTGGTCCAACGATTGCTTACAGGGGACAGAGAACAAATGGTGTCTGTAGGTCAAAACGTAAATAAACAAAATCATGAGATGACTTTTTGCATGAACTTTTTTCTTATATATAATCAACTGCAAAGATGTCCTCTTTGAATACATTTTAATTTTGTGCTATGACTAAATTTGCAAATGTTTCTACTTATTTACCTTAACACACTGACTGATGCAACATGACATTGCACATGCTAAAATTCTGTCTAAATATGTTACAATTTAAAAGTAAATGCACATTCAGTTTTAAGGTGAGATTTTTCCCCATTTTACAGTTAAATACTGAAGTAGCAGGTAGTTCAAAGAAGCGCAATCTCTGAAGCTGGCAGGAGAAACATTGAAACTGAGTTCAACGGCAGTCCAATTATAATATCGTGATGTATTGCAATGTATTGCATTGCAACATACTTATTGCAATGTGTATTATATTCTGAAGCAGTCCGCACTACCCAGTCCTAATTCCAACCTTGCCTGTGAGTATCAAAACATACCAGTATCACTTTGAAAAAGTATTTCGGTGACGGTAAGAAAAACAACAGTTACAAATAAAGATTTTTCCTCCACGAGAAACGCTTTAAAGATTAAGAAGGGAAGCTCATTTCATATGCTGTGTTTGAGGTTCTCAGTCACAGCCAATTCAGGCGGATTGCCCTAAGACTTGTGGAGGCTCAAGCTGTGATGCTCTGGCAGAGATGGTATAGGGGGCTGCATCCCTCCCCAGCTGTGCTTCCATGGAGATGGGGTATGTAGAACACAGCCAGGGCAGGCTGGTTTGAATCCCAGCTGTGCTGCAACCGCAACAAGCGAATACAGGACAAAAGCAGTTCATACTTCATTGGGACCCCAGCTGGGTAGCCAGGGCGATGCCGGAAAACAGGACGGGCTCAGCACACACCCTTGTGGAACCCCAGCTGTGCTGTGATTGTGATGGAGAAATAAAGCCGAGGGGTGATACAGATGTGGCCCCCAGAGCCTTGTACACCAAGCTGAAATAAAGGGCACAGGATTCCCCTACATTGGAGCCGATCCGTGCCTTCATAATGATGCCAACTTGAATAACAAAGCTTGAACACAGAAAAGTGGGGCAGAGCAGTGTTCTGTCAATATATCACTGATATGCTTTTTTTCTCTTCCCACAAGCCACAAAAAAAACTGGCACAGACAGGTTTTTAGAAAACATGGCCAACACGACCAACGAGTTGAGGCTAATAATTAGCTTTATCACACAATGACATGAGTCGTCCAGGAGGGCGCATCTCTCTCTTTGGTGAACAATAGCAGACAATATGTTTCAGCTCAGGAGAAATCTCCAGCGGGGATTGCCTGCTTCATATAATACTTGTCAAATCCCAGTTGACACATCATACGGACTACTAATCAGCGACAATCCATCCCTGGGTGAGACCCTGCAGTTTCCACAAATCTTTTTTGTTGTGAGCACAAAAACCCACAGAGCTGCTGCTCGGACTTCACATTTCTGGTCTTTTGTTTACTCTGACATTAATCCAAAAGGGAAACGAGGGGTAAAAATATGAATTTCTAAACAGGTATTCAGTGTGAAGAAAGCTAAATGACTGCTGAAAGACTCAGTGATTGCAAACAAGGATAACGAAAGTATGCAAAACTGACAAATAAAACAAATGGAAATAGACAGTCTATTTTCAGGATCGGTGCTCTGGAGACTCATGCCTCCATGCCGCTTTCTCTAGTCTGATATTTTTAGATGGAAATTGGAGTGTGAGTATGACATCGTTTTCCCATACCTAACAATTACGCCTTGGGAAGTTTGCCACCCAGTTAAGGTGTGAGTAGTTCCTCATCTCCTGGTAAGCCTTTAAATAAAGACAGACTTAGGAAAAAATAAACGTGCTTCACAGCAGCAGGAGCAAGACTCCACATGACATAAATGTTTGTGTGCTGCTGGTCCACAAAATAGAAGAGTTTTTGATATACGTTGGTGTTTTTTAAATAAAAATGGGGTAGCAGCTGAAGAATAAGGTAAGGGAAAGAGTTTGATTATAGACTTTTCTCTTGTGATTGGCATCGCAAGCAACCAAAGAGAGTCATCTGGTTTTAGAACGTGATTACATAAGTATAGCAATTCAGACCAATTTTGTTCGAAGTGTTCAAGTATTAGCAAAGTAATGAAAACATCTGCCTCTCCAAGGTCTTTAAATGCTGTAATAAATGTTGAAGAACCATGATAGTCTTACAAACAATCTAACACATAATTGCACGCCACAGTGAGCACTAGATAATTTTAAAAGCTCGCTGAAACCCCTCTCAAAGGGGCCAAATCCAATCTCCAAAACTCTCTCATTTCATGCTATACTGCATTATGGTATTGTTAATTATCTTCTATCTACCGTCCTGTTGAAGACAGCCAATATTTTTTTCCCCCAACCTTATCAATACCATAGGCTATCTTTAGCAACCACACTCTTGGTGAGGCGGTTTTGTTGTAGTAGCCTATGCTATTTGGAGCAGATAGATACTGGTGTGCTGCTAAGCGAAGCGGCTGAGCTGTGTGACACATCGTCGTGTGTTCCTGGTTATGAAGTGTAGAGGCTTTAGCGGACTGGCCCATCGCATTAGCATTACCACAGTGAGCATGGAGAGGGGGAGATAGACAGGCTCAGTGAGCATCAGGGTGGCCCTGCTCTTCTCTTCTTATCAGCCTGCAGTGCTTGGCATCCAAAAAAAGAGGCAAAGTAGGGAGGGAAAAACAGAAAGTGCAAGAGAGTGAAAAAACAAATGCAGATGTAGCCAAGCAATTAATAGTCGCCTTGCCTGGCATTTCAATTCAAAACTCAAGCAGAAATGTCTGTTATAAGGATTGTAATTATAGATAGAAAAGAGCCTCCTCACCCACTGTATTACCCTGAACCTAAAATCCCATATGGACTGCTGGTAATAGAATATGTAATACAATATGTCTCTCTTTCCATTTATGAGTTGGAAGCTGAACTGAAGGTTTCCTGTATACTGGCTCCACATTTACAGTATTTGAGCATATATATTAGGGGTCAACCGATATGTGTTTTTCAGGGCTGATGCCAATACCGATTATTACAGACCAAGTGGACCGTTAAACCGATAATTTTAACCGATTTATTATGTGTGATGTAAAAATGAAAATTAATGATTGATTAATGAAAATTAATAAAATTAAGAATAACAAGGGCTCTGACAAAAACTGCCTTCCCTGGTGTTGATTGCACTTCTTACTCTTGTCATCCTCCATGCATCCATCTACAATAAGGGTAATATAAAGAGAGAGTTAAAAGTGTGGCCACTGCATGCTTTATGATTAAGCCTATGCATACTGTACTACAGCTAAACAGCTTGGGGAAATGTAAGTATTTGGCTTCAATAATTTACATGTAAGAAATGTATGTGTAATAGCATAACCTCTTATAATTATAATATAATAAGTGTAAATAATTTAATTGTCTTCATAGCTCCATTGTAGAAGTTGTGAAGAAGACTGTAACTATTTTAATTAAACTATAACACTAATAGCCTGTTATAGGCACACTTGGTTCAATAGCCTATTGAAATGTCACAATTTATGTCATCCTAATCTTGGCTTGTGTGACAGTATCTTAATCTTGGCCTATGTGACAGCAATTTTGATTAGTTTTAATTGACAGTGCAGTGCAAATGAAGCCGTAAAACATTATTTTCAGTTATCTTTTAATCAAATGAGAGTTAAACTCAATTTTTTGGCAAACAAATGGGTTTACCATTAAAATTAAAACATGGAAGAAATAGCGTATTGTGTGATTATTCTTTTAAACAAAAGTTGTTGTTGTAGTACTACTAGTAGTAGTAGAAGATAACCCGGACTTTTATTTTGACGGGTTGCCATGAGGACCTCTTAAGTTTCTATATAGCCTATGTATGTGATATGACGATCGTTTTACTCAAATGAAACGGTCAAATGCTCATGAAGCAGCTCTCAGAGCATTTCTGGGGATGTTGTTCATGTATTATGTCCTCATTAATGAGAAGGCAGATGCTGAAAACACCGTGAGCGTCGCACACTTCAGTGTGTGTGTGTATAATCAAAACCGCGCGTCTGTGCCATTCACATATACAGAACATGCAGAATTCATATTTAAATAAGTCTTTTTGCAGCTTAGTATTTACAGATACTACTCCATAGTGCAAGTCGATTTAACTGACCTACTTTTGATTAACTCTGTACACAGTAAATTCCCTTTATATGACTGGATTCCGCGATTCCGTCTGCGTTTTCCCATCGCGGAAACCATAAATAGATAATATTGAGGTGTTTTGTAACTTCAGTGTAGTGGATTGTGATTTATTGCAACTTGAGCAACGTCTGCTGCTGCCTTTGAGAGACAACTGATGCGTGATCACTGAAACTGTAGCAAGCGCTTTCAGTGTGAGTCTTAGTCTTCCACACTGATTGGTCTGACTCGTGACTCCCAACAAATCAGACGCGCAGTGGGCGGAGACTGCTCTAGGCCACAAAGTGGTGAGTTCTGACAGGCTGCATCAGAGCCAAATAGTGCGTTTCAAAAATTAAATAATTTTATCGGCACATCGGTTTTGAAAATGACCGATACCGATAATCATAAAAATGCTTAATATCGGCGCCGATAATTGGTCGACCCCTAATATATATATATATATATATATATATATATATATATATATATATATATATATATATATATATATATATATATATATATATAAAATTGTTTAATTCATTTAAAAAATGTACCGATTTTTTATCCTCCCAAACACATGCTGAATAAATGCAGACTAAATAAGTTAATAAATACATACACACAAATTCATTTATACAAGTTTTATAATATTATTATATTATATATATTTCCATAGGTGGCATTTCGAGTATGCACAATACTATTTCAATTCAGAATGATGCACCACCCTGATTCAGACCAATTTCTGAATTAAGCGTCTGGTGCTACTCATGCCACACATTGAGACCTTGCCTTGGGGCATTTCTTCAGAGACATGCTGAGCACAAAGACATTTCAGAAGTGGAGACAAAGACAGTATAAGTAGGAAACAGAGGGAAAAGAGGAATAGAGGGAGAAGAGGGGGTAAGGGGGGAGCTCACTTGGAGGAGAAAAGGTTATGGTTCATTTGTCACTGTCCGATTGGTTCGCTTCTTCCTCATAACAGCAAGCATGAATCCTTTCCCTAAAACCCCCTTCAAAGTCTCCCTACTGGCATGCACACACACATACACACCGATATACTTACACTCTCTTAGCCTGAGGAGGAGCTTTATAGGATATCCTCAATCCTGTTCTACAGAGCTTCTCAAGGATCCTTTTGATTGTCTTTATCCAGGCCGAATACTTTATTTACACTCGATAAAACAGAAAATTTCTTTGTTTTAGATGAAAGACAAACCTCTTGAACATTCTCACACATACTGAGCTGGACAATTGACCCTGCCAAGCTGTAGCTGAAGTACAAGGCAAGGGATGAGCCATGACGATAGTGAGGTTGACTAGTTTGTCTAGATTTTTTCATATATACACGTTCTTAGGTTTTCCTGTAGCTCAAACAGTAAAGCAAGACCCTAACAATTCCAAACTTTTCAATTCCCAGGGAATGCAAGAAATGTAAATGTTAATTGCTACCGGGTCTCATGACAAAAATGTACCTTGGGGGCACTTTTTCGCGAGATGCAAAATACGTACCAATAAGTACATATCACTGCAGTTTCCAAAAGAAATGAACAGTAGAGGCAGTCAAACTCCAACGCCTTTTATTCCTTTTCAGACACAATTACAGAGTTTCAATTAATAAAGCGTAATTTTTGCACAATTACTTGAAGAATATTATATTATTTTAATATGCTGGGAGATTTGAAAACTGATACTTTTGAATGTTAGCATTACATATCCAGCTTCATATCTATGGGTTTTCATAGACTTGTAGGTTTGTTCGGTAGCTCACGGAGTACAGAGACATGAGTTTGGTGTAGGGCATATTTCCAGCGCGATAGAGCATTAACTTTTACCGACAGTCCCCGGATATTTGAATTCTGAACCGCCACAATACGTACCTGAAGCAAAGTAATAAAAACACAGCAATACGTACCTATATCAATGTAATAAAAACGTGCCAGGGTTCACATATTGAACCCATGTTTTAGAGCCACTCAGTGGACATTTCTCTATGAAACTGCCGCGAAACGTGCAGCTAGGTACGTAAAAACGGTGCTGCAGAAAAGTACCCAGAGTTACGTATTTTTATGAGACTGGGTTGGTTAATTGTTAGTGATGACAGAGAACAGCATACGCAATTTGCGTCCGTCGGATGCTCTCCAAAATGGCGCTACGCTGAGACAGAGAGACAGAGAGGAGACAAATTGTTGAATAAATGTCTTTATTTTTATTTTCTTTGTGTACAAAAAGTATTTTCATCTCTTCATAAAATTCAGATTGAACCACTGATGGCAGATGGACTATTTTGACAATGTTTTTAATACTTTTCTGGGCCTTGACAGTGTTAATTGTTTGGCAGTCAGTGGGACAGTCACAGGCCTCCCGGTTTTCATCCAAAATATCTTAAATTGTGTTCCGAGGACAAATGAAGCTTTTGGAACGATATGGGGGTAAGTGATTAATGACAGCAAACATTTATTTTGCCTATGCCACAATATGAGGTAAATCCGGCCCTGTACATGATTCTGATTTTTGTTGACAAATTGGTTGAACAGTTGTTGAATAAACAACTAAACTGAACTATTATGCCTGCCTATCTGCTTGACTGACAGTTTTATTGATCACTGAGAGAGCACTGACTTGGTACGATGTTGGTTCAATATAAAAATGATTTAAAAGAAAGAAAAAAAAAGCTTAGATGTAGTAAACTACTTTTGCCAAGTTGCTGTAGCTTAGCTTGCTACATTTCCCAGGGCTGTAGCTTTAGTGTAGTGAAGCTTCATTTAATGAAGAGTAACTGTTAGCTTAGCTCACTACATTTTCCAAGTAGTTTGCCCAACACTGCTGATTTGCTATTTAACAAATATGTTTTTTTGTTCTCTTGTTCTTATCAATGTAAAAAAATAAAAAATGTGTGCTGCTTTATATATATTTTCTCAAGATTCTTTGATGAATAGAAAATTTGAAAATATTTTGTAACACTTTACATATCAATTTTACTCAATTAAATGTGTCCTTGCTGAATAAAAGGTATTAATTCCTTTCACAATAAAATAATATTTTACCAGCCCAACTTTTTAACTGTAGTGTAAATGTCCCTAAGAAATGTGTCTGGTCAGCTTCCAAAAGTTTGATTAGTGAACTATCCATTCGGATAAAAAAAGGTCAAGATTTGTCTGGTTAGAGTGACCCTGTAAGCCCTCTGCTGGTAGGTGCCCTAACTACACCGACAGAAGAAAAAAAAATCATTTTATTACAGTTGAGACTGATTTTTTCCTAGCCTTTTGAAAGCTTAACAATGTTCTTTTTGTCCAGTGTTTGCTGCTTTTCACGTCACAGCTTAAGATAGTCACTAGTGAAGGGTTTAGGACTGAGCCCACAAGCATAGATGGTAGATTTCAAACTGTGTTTTTCCAGGGAGTCCTGTGCCATGTGCCACTAAGATAAGTAGGAATGCTATTGGATGGCTCTCACCAGGTGTTATAGCCCTCTTTGGTCGAGGCAACACACCAACTAGTGGATTTTAAAACATTTGCAATATACAAGCCTAGGTATTTTTATTTTTTATTTTTTTATGAAGCAGGGGTGGTAACAACAAGCAAAATATGCTTTTCTCCTCTCTCTCTCCCTTCCTCCCTCTTATGTTTTCTCACTATCTTTCTCTACCCTGCTGGGACTGATATGACTGTAGGATGTGAGGAAGGCCGCAGCTGAGGTAGCAGTCCAGAATGCACTGCCGGCAGAATTGGATAAACTCGTTTATTGGTATTGTGTGTCCACTCAGAGAGCATCAGTGTGTAATGAATGGCAGAGCACAGCTACTGCAGTAAACTCTCTCTCTCTCTCTGTCTTTCAAATTCACATCCAATGGAGCTTTAATGATGTCACTGTCCAAACTATAATATTGGCAATGCAATGTAGAGCATTTTCTAAATATAACGCAATCCTTTCTTCTTCTCTTTCATGGTTCACAGTCAAGCAGGTGACCCGCTGGCTGCAGGTTCAAACCCCAACTGGGAGCGAATAGAGTGTTTTCCAGCAGCTAGATAATTAACCTGAATTCTTCTGTGTATCCAAGCGCATAATGGACAACTGAGAGCCATGTCAGCGACTGCAGATAAGGGCATCTGCTCTGCATTCTGATTACAGTTATAGAAATAACGCTGATAATGATGTGTTATTATCATCAATTATCTTCTCATATTATGGAAACAGAAAAACATGAGTTAAAGAGATTGGATGTTTGTCTAATCTGTACTGACAGTGCAGCAATTGTTGTGAGTCTGTGTTGTAATCATCGAGGTTCCAGGCTTGAGAAAGTGAAAGCAAGAAAAACCTATACAAAACATGTCTGTCTGTCAGGGTCAGCGATGAAGGAGCTAATGAACGTGACCACCATCCATGCATCGACTCTGTGGTTTTATCCTATTTTCTGGCTTTTTTTTTTAAAGCGATTTAATTGGATTTCATCATCCTGACAAGTGCTTTTGGACAGATAATTATCACTGGTGCATTGTCCAGTGCTATCTCTGCCTCTCTTCTCAGTGGCCTTTGTGTTTAAACATGCCTTCTATCCAGATAAGAGCATGAGACTACCATGCAAATAATCATCTCTGAACGTGCTTTAGTGCACTCACCCGAAGAATCTCTTACCACGGGAAATAAAGGATTAGACTGCAGTGGACGCTTTCCCTGCGTGTCTCTTCTCTCGTTTTCTCTCTTGCTCTCTTTCACACCAGTGCGTAGTTATTAGTCAGACAAGGGATTCCAACATGGTGGAAAATATTGGATCTGGATCAAGTGTAGCCATGTTATTCAACACCAGTGACCATTTCTACAGGGGGGCGGGGGAAAGGCTTCCGGAATCAATGTTGTAAGAAATATCATCCATTTAAATAGAAATCAACACCGCATACACAGACCAATATAAAATTGCAAATGTACCATTCCTCGGTCCCAGGTGGATTTGTGCATGTTACACCACATCGTTGAGTTTATTTCAAGAAGTTTATTTCGCAGACGGTTAAACCGAAGACTGATTCCGTGGGGCACTTGAAGAGCTCACTTTTGTCTGAATGCATTCAGCTCTTCTTTCTATTCCTCGTCATCCTTGACTACATTCCGGTTGATGCTGTTGCTTTTGAGACTAATACAAGGAGGCGCATCAGAACAATTTATATTGTCAGAAGCTCTTTTTTCTCACCCCATTTTATAGACTTACGCAATTAAGCCTTGTTCTTTTTAGTGCCAACATGAAACAGCGGAGAACATCATTTCTGCCACTGCCAAAAAGCCAGGGAGAGCTCAATATTCATGAAATATTCTAATATCCTACCTTCCCAGTGGGGTGAAGACAGTGAGAGAAATAATGATCACTGCTCATGTCAGCCAGCAAAAGCAGGAGAGAGAATTATGCAACAGCATATCTCTTCGGCACTTTTTTTTTTTTGGTGGTTTCTCACTTTTTTCCCCGGTAAGTGGATTATTCTCCAATCCAGGACACAAGAAAATTAATGTTTTCCATCACGACTACGAATAGTTTTGAAGCCTCGGATATTAAACACGCTTGCCACTGAAGATGTGGGCTGAACAATTTGAACATAATTGGTTTGCTGGTTTCTCCAAAACTGCACTATGTAGCAATTCTCTTCAGGGGTGGAGATAAAGAGTGTAAGATCTTATTAGGACTTGTATTTTGATGGGGTCAGGAGTTGAGCCTGCTCGTTGACATCTCAGTAAGAGCGAGGCCGTCTTGGGGCTGTCGAGGGGCTTGACTGACAAGCCTCTGACAATGAATGCTGGATTTGAAGAATTGATTTAGTTGTATCTTCTTGTTTGTTTGTGCCAGGATGTGATGCATGATTGAGTCACTGACAGCTCAAAACCAGAGAATTAGAGCAAGCACATCATGACTGCAGGACTGTTCCTTCGTTTCCTGCCACCCTTCCTGTACAAAAAAAAGCATGTCCTGTTGATTTCAAATGCATTTGCGATCGTGATCAGGGAATGCGCGCAGTAAGTGATATTAACTGTAGGTTTATAAAAGCAAAGCTCTAGCAAGTCTGCCCCCAGGCGTCTTTTCTGCAGCGACACATATCATGGTCGAATATGAAACCGTGGTTTCTCTTGGTAGTTTGTAGCTTGCATTATGTATGAATGGTGTGTCTGAATAATGAAACTTGATTGTAAGTGTAACAACACACCACTGCAAGGCTGTGAAGGTGTTAGTGCGTGTGTGAATGTATACCTCTCTAATGGAGCTTAATGGAATGCATTCAGATCTCTACCGCTTTAATGGGGTGAGATGTCTGAGAGGTCTTTGTTCTTGTTTCACTCTCTTCAGCTGAAACTTTCCCACTGATCCACAGAAGAGACTGAGACCAGGTTGGTTTGTGCTGATTTTGTGTTACTCTACCTATTAGTTTGGCTGGTCAATCTAGTCATGAAGCATGGTAGGGAAGCCCACATCCTGATGGTTTCGTCAACGCTTGCTGAAATGAAGTATTGTTAGCGAGATTTCAAAACAAGATATTCTCAGTCTGTCAAATCTGAAAATTATATTAAGGAAATGAAAATATATGAGGCTCAGGGCATCTTCAGTCTTCGTGAGATTGTTTGCCTTTTTATTTAAAGTGCCTTCAATTTTAATATCATCAATATTTCCAAATAAGCCTCAGCAAGTGCAGAGCTGTTGCCCATTTCTCCATGGCAACAAATGGTGTGCTTCACAGTTACCATGCAAAGCCTATGACAAGGCAATTACATCATGCAAAGTTGATTTTTCATCGCAATAAGAGAATGAGCCACTTCATTACTGACACCTCAGAAATCTGATTGGCCTTGTTGGCCTTTGAATGAGCAAAATAACAACTTATATTTGCATATTGAAAGATAAAGCAAGATGAAGGAAGGGTGAAAGAACACAAAGAACAGAACTAAAAACTGAAGCACCACTGTAAAAAAAAAAAAGTAAATATATTTTATCTATCATACATTTTATCTATATTTTATCTATCTTCTTTGAGTCACACTGAAAATAAAAAAGATCAAATGTTGTCCCAACTAACCTACTCATATTAGGTTTCATATTGTACAGTAGTAATTAATCTTAAAGGAATAATTGAACTAGTTGTCAATGATGTAAGTAAATCGCTCTTCATATAAATGATACATGGATAGCTCTCTTCTCAGAGACAATGTTGCCCAAAAAAAAAAAAAAAATTACTCAAAATATAAAAACTTACCTCACCAATATAAGCCTAAATATACTATATATGTCATTGATATTTTAGAACTGTTATGTGGTACATGCACAAACTTATAATTTAGGGATCATTTCTTCATTTAATATGAACTGTTTAACACATTAAAAATAAGTACAATTTATGCAGCATTTTTTTTTTTTTTCCCACTTCCTGAACCAATATATTTTTCACTCTGCACTCACAGCAGGTACAGTGAAACTGTGAATGGCTCAATAAATCAGTAGGGATGTGTGGATTTATCCTAAAATGTTTATACTGTTTACGAGTGTTTTGAAGGATAGTTCACTCAAAAAAATTATAATCTGTCACCACTTAATCACCCTTAAGTCATTCTACACCTCTATTTTTTTTTCTCCTGTAAAAAGCAAAGTATTATATTTTTGGGTGAACTATTACTTCAACTAGAGATTTAACTGGTTTAGCATTACAAAAAAATGTGTATAATAAGATATGAAGTGAAATCATATGCATGCATACATACAGTTTATGGCCTCTGAAATTCAAGAGATCATAGTAGAAAATTGTAATTCACTTATTTTTTTAGTTTATTAATTGCTAGTCATGGTGTATTATTGGCACAATGATACATATGAACAAATTTAAATTGGTCAAAGTATTGTAAAAAGGGACAACTTAAGACAGTTGTGAGAACCTCAGGGGAAAATGCATTATGCTGAAGAAGAAAAAAAAAAAAAAAAAAAAACTTTTCCACCCATTCCTTTTTTACAGTGTACATCTACCACTGTAAAGGAAAACAGGTAAAACCACTCAGATGGGATAGAGGAAGGCTGAAAGAAAGAGAATCATCTAGGAGTTGCAGCAGCAGGAGAGAAATGGGATGGCACATTATTGAGAGAAGCATTGGTGCTAAGCTGCTTATTGATAAAAGCACTAATCTGCCTGGCGGAAGGTAAAGGAGCCTGGAATGAGTAGTGATAAAATATTTGAGCTAAAGGCAATGCCATAAGGGAGCTGAGCCTCTACATAGCTTTCCCTAAAGGAGCTTCTCATTTTTTATTAAGTGCAACTCTGACCATCGGTGACTCAAAGAACGTGTTTCTGTCAACGGTGAAATGAGACAGGGCACAGAATACAACTGCCACTGCCTTTCATCTGCTCAGGCAAACAGCTAGAGATATGGAGAATTTCACTCTCTATAGGCCTGTCACAGTTATTACAAAATCACCTGATTGATCTGATCGTAATTATCAAGCACTTTAAAGTCCAATCTCATATTACCATCCACAGTTTAAGCCAATGTGGAAATTCCATGAAATGTCTTTATACTGTACATCAATATATCACTATAATATAATATCCAGGTTGGCTGAGTTTCAAAAAGCTGCGCTGTTAATGGAAAGTGAACTAATGATCGCTATTATTTGTATGGCAATTATTCAGAATTGTGTCAGCCCGACCTATCTACATTCATCCTTATCGTAGCTTTCGCTTCTCATATCATAAGCAAGAATGTAATATGATGAAATCAGAGATGCTCTGCCTCTGGCGCAATAAAAAAAATGACAGCGCTTCGTAAACACCCATGTAGAAAAATGCTTCCAAGACAACATTCGCATAAATCAAGCTCCTTGTGCTTGTGTGCAGAAATATATTTGGGAGGAAATGAATCTGACTGTGAACACTTGCATATTACCATAATCATTATCATTATTGTCATCCTTGTCTTCGACGACACTATCATTAGTCGCACATCTGTGTGCTACTGTGGTGCGCTGCGCTTCACTGTGGAACAGCTCAACAGCCTCAGCCATCTCCTTCAGTGACAGAGAAACCGTCTCCTGCCGGTGAAGCACCTCCCGGGTAGGGGCTGTAATCCCTCTTAACAGGTAATCATTGGGATGTTAGATCGAAATCGCCAACAACGCGTACAGGGACCGGACCAGAGGCGTGAAGATTTATGCAAGGTCTTTCCACTACTCGAAACTATAAGTTTCTGAAAGAATTTGTGTCCTTTTGAGATGAAGGGATGAGGAGAGAGAGACAGAGAGAGATGATCCAATTCTACTGTGTCAGTTCTGCAGGGCCCATCCCAGCGTGCTTGTCAAGATCATGAGAATCGATTAGCCCAGACTGAAAATGTCATGTCGGTCTCATTTATTTGAAGTAGAGATCCAACAGAGTGGTGATATCTAGTGAATCATTTTGGCAGAAGAACCGGCTTGAACATACTAAAATTGGTTGGTGGCCAAAATGCGGTTTGACTACAAAATGGCTAAGAAAGAACTGTAAACCGTCCTTCGTGGCTATACCGTCTTATCGCTACTGGACAAGATTACTCATTTGGAATATGTCTGCCCAGTGCACTAAATCCCTGAGCACTTGTCCAGGTCAATCGATTCTGAAGTGTCAGCCAAGACCAGTCAGTCCTAAGTGCCTGCAGAGACTTGTTAGTCCCAGTGAGACCCTCCAGCGAGACTCCAAGAGCAAACAAGAATGCATATCTGACCCACCCTGTTGTCTTCATGACATGTGCCATGTTGACACAATAATACTGGCTGTAGGTGCAATAGAATTTCTTCTTTTAGTGCTAATTTCCCTCAGTGTGAGTGATCTCTGTAGAATATAATTGCAAAGTATTTCTTGATAATTGCTTAGTTGCTCACTCCCGCAGGCTGGAGGCAGAGAGGGTGCCTCGAACTCTTGAATCCCTGTAAGTGCAGCAGTTGTCTTCACGCTGAGCATGAGCCTGTGAGGCCTTCGCACCTGACAGTAGATTGGTCCACCGAGAGGGAGCTGAGTGCCGGCAGTATTGTGCTCTAATGAGGAGCAGTCTGAGAGTGTTATGGGCTGTATTCACTGAGGGGAGATCTGAGAGGGTGGGCGCCAGGTTTGAGGTTTACGGCTGCATTCTGCTATGGATATTAGCCAGAGCTGGGTTGAGCAGATGCTCAAAATGTGGGATTCTGGGAAGGGCCTTGAGGCAGCCTTAATAAAGGCAAGGCTGCTTCACATAGAGAATATGTGAGTAGGAGATGAACCATACAAAGAGTAGGGAGCTCTAAATGTACTGAATATTTACTCTTTTAGCTTCTCTTGTTGCTGGGGCTGATTTATGGCCATATTGGATTTGTTATATAGAGTGCATAATTTAGTAAAGTGAAAAACGAAAAGACGGTGAGGAAAAGGAAGAATGCTCTGTAGAAAGGCAACATTTTGACGGTAGATCTTCTTATCTTAAAGCTTTGCTTGACAGAGAATATGAGGCGTGTATGGTAGATATGAAGATAGAGAGATGGAGTGGAGATAGCAGGAAAGGGCTTGGCTTGGAGCTATTTTTCAGCTACAATGCTTTGCTAGCCTGCACATCAGTGCTTTTACTTAGTTTTGCCGTGCTCTGGATGGTCAAAGCAGTCTGACTGAGTGAGGGTGAACTTAATTTTATAAATCGTATATCAGGTTATGAGAAATTTTACACCACTTTATCTGTAGTGTGTAACTGTTTCACAATAGCTATTTGTCCTGGAGAATGAACTAAAATGGTTTAGCGAATTAAAGGTAAAGTGTAACATTTCTGCACCATTAGCTGCATTACATGGAATTGCAATCTGTTTGTTTGAGAGACCCAACCGGGGTCTGGATATATAATTAATGTCTGAACCAATGGTGTTAGTTTGGGACATAAGTACCTGTTTGTCCAACCAGTTTTTTTTTAAATGTGTTGGGGCAAACATTATTTTTGCAATTGTGTTTAACAGCATTAGTGGCAAAGAAATCACATACTTCACCTGTAAATACTTGCAAAAACAACAACAACAAAAAGAATAAGTTCTTAACATTTACATAACGTAAAAACATTACGTTCCAAAGTAACATTAGAAAACCAATAGTTCCAATGCTAAATTCCAGTTGGCCAAACCACTATACAATATATTGTAGACACATCTGTGACCAGCGTTAATGTTAAAGGGATAGTTTCCGAGGACCATAATGGAAATAAGCCGAAGGCTGTTTTGTGTATTTTATCCTTGACAGTTTTGAAATGTGTATGAACTAGTATTTTTGGACTTTTTTATTATGTTTTACATTTTGTCAAATAAAACAAACAAACAAACAAACAAACAAACAAAATAGTTCACAAAAAAATAAGAAAACAAAAATAATGACTTTATTCAACAATTTCTGTGCATGTGCTTGTATTGCGTGTACATTAAACAAGGCACAGCGCATCCAGGTTCTATGTCAGAACATCGGCTCCTGTGTCAGCAGCACCAGACGCATGCTTCATGGTACTCTTGGAACAGGGCTCTAGACTGCCACCAAAATGGTCGCTTCAGTGCGCTTTCGTGTAGAGCCTGGTTTAAGCCACATTCACATCAAGAACGGTAAATATAAACAAAAATCGTTCTGGAAGTGATTCCAACGATATCGTTTCTCTGTGCCTTTATCGTTATAGCTGTGGTGTGAACTCTGCTATTCTTTAATATTGAGAATGATTTTTTAGAACTAGATCTTTATAGTTATTTTGTGCTTGTGCGACCAACTTAGAAAGTTAGTCCCAAAAGAGCGACCAGTGGGAATAATGAGTCTAGAGTCCTGTGGAAGGAAGAAAATAAAAAAAGAGTGTTACTCTTGGACACAAAAGAAAATAAATGGTTAAAAAAGTCATTATTTTTGTTTCTTTGCACACAAAAAGTATCCTCAAAGCTTCATAAAATTAAGGTTGAACCACCGATGAACTATCTTAATGATGCCCTTACTACCTTTCTGGGCTTTGAACATGGTAGTTGCATTGCTGTCTATGTAGGGTCACAAAGCTCTCAGATTTCATCAAAAATGTCTTAATTTGTGTTCCTAAGATGAACAAAGGTCTTATGGGTTTGGAGCAATATGAGAGTGAGTTTTTGGGTGAACTAGGCTATCTCTTTAAGGAAGTTACTAACAAAAGCATTTTTTATAATAAAGGCAAAAAATATGCAACATCATAATAAACAATTTCAATTAAAACACTGTTTTAAAACATACGACACAAGATCATTAACAACTCACAAAGCTTTAAAAAAGTCTATAAAGAATATGAATATGAATGTTTTGAATAATCCATTTACAGTCAATAATGCCTGTGATTCCACCACTTGAGCTGTGTGAGCTGAGCAGTAAATGAACATCGTCAAACCCAATAGCATCCTACACATTTTCTGAATAATCCAAGTCAGAATGTAGGTCACATTGTCACAGACAATAAAGAAAGCATAAATTCTTCTTTGACTGTTATCATCAAAAAAAAAAAAAAAAGTGAAAAAGGCAAAAAAAGAAGAAGTGAACACAGTCCTACATTGCATATAACTGAATTCTACTGGAAAGTTGTGAAACGTATAGGTAACTTAAACAAGTAAACTGTGCTTCACACTGCTCCCTTTATAAAACTTCCTCCTCATCAGTAAAAGCAAATCAGTCATGCATATTAATAGGCACAGATGCAAAATCTTTGCCAGATGAGACATTTTTACCATCTTTCAATATATACCATAACCGGCCCAGCCACTCAAAAAAAAGTGTGTTTTGAGTGTTTTATGACTGTTCTTCCAACACACTGGCTCTTGCAAGGTTAAGAGATGTATTTCACTAATTAAAGCCCACCCCAAAATCCAACCTGAATCCCTGCCTCCCAATCCTCCTCCCTCCAGTAGGAGATGAAGGGCAGCCCATGATGAAGAGGGGGAAAACGGAGTGTTATCTCCGTCTAATAAGGCATTTTAATTGTATGGGTTTAATTTAAGCACAGATTTACAGCTTCTCAAGCTCTCATCACGCCCATTTAAAAATAGCTGGGAAGGTCTCTCCCTTGATCCCTGTCTGTGTGCTATGTCTCTCACTCAAGGCTGTTACAGAGAGAGAGAGGAACACATCACAAAAAGGTGTTAGATCTTTGCCATGACCAAGCTAATTATCCACACTGTACTTGATGAGCCCATGCAGTCCCCTCGGTAACTGTCACACAGTCTAACACGTTTGGAGGTTATAGGGAGAGAATTTTGGGAAGATCCATGAACTGTGAAAGACACACGCACAAACACAACACACAGCAACACATTCAAACAAATCTCTGCTCACGGAGTCAGGCCATGCCACTGTGAATTGAGCATTGAGGGGTTTTTTCACACCTCAGGAGAAGTCTTTCCGAACAAACAAACTCCTCTTAATGAGTTTTTTACGGACCAGGAAGGAAAGCAGTGAAGCCAGTCATCATGCTCAATCCTCACTGGCAATAAACGGCAAACAAGGCCACTGTGTTTACACTCATCAGAGCTTAAACTGGGAGAGCTTGAGCCAAGGATGTCACACGCACCTGAGCACATTGCCACGCGCACTGAGTCAACGGTGAGCATATTACCATTCGCTCTGTCACGCTCCACTCTCCACATCTGTCACTCAGTTTGGCTGAGATTTTAATTTTTTATTTTGGTCAATCTGTTAAGCCTGATGTGGGTTTGGGATGGGATTGAGGGGGATCCCTCACGAGTTCACATCTGCCAAGAGATGTCACACGAGTCAACATCTGTCTCTTGTTTATACACCTATCAGTCAACTCTCACAGATACAAATATCCATTTATGTAACGTATGTTACCGAATAAGAACCTGATCGGTTAGGTTGACTTGCTGAAACCAGTCCACACAGAGGAAACTCAGCCCACATTCACAAAAACGGAATACATGAGTACATGCAGAAGCCTAGAAGTACACACACATAGAAACAATACACACCATTGTAGCACGCTCTCCATAGCTGGAGTCTATTGTCACTTCCATGCCATATGCTGTCCATCACGGTGTGGGAGCTGCCGTGGGTAACTATTCTCCCCAGTCAGTGAGTCTGCAAGGCCTGCACTCTCCCTGACTGTCATCTAGCATCTGCTGGCTTTATCAAACACCAGACTGGTACTGACGGAGTCAGGACCCATGTGCCCTTGCTTTCTGTCTCAAGCCTCTGCCCAATAAACTACCACTCTCAGTGGAGATTACACTCAATTTGAAATTTCTTATGTTTCCCCTTGATCCACACACAAATCGTGGCACCAGTTGGTTTACTTTTGTTTCCCCTTGAATTCAATGTGAAATTAGCATGTTGAATTGGCATTGAAATGGGTCAGACTGAATTGGCATCTTAGCCAAAGAAAATGACTTTGGACTTATTCAATAGCAGCAGGTCACACAGGCCCCTCTCACTGAGTAGATCAGATTTCATGAGAAATCTGAGAAAACATGAGCTCTAACAAATATGCCCATTTTGCACTCTACCCACACTACAAAAATACAATGAAATTATTTCACATTTGGACCTTTGCAATTGTCTGATCACAAAGTATATTGAAGTGTATTTTCAGACAGTGAACTGGTGGCCAGAGAATATATAAAAGGGTACATGATGCAATACAAGAGCCATTTTTGACACCTTTTAAACAGACAGATTCTTGTATGGCAAGATGGTCTTTTCATGTCATACACAGTGAATTAACCCACAACAAACAAAATTAGTAGAATAATATTTAGCATATAGCTAAATATTCATTTATCAACACCCGCTACTTTAGCACAAGTGCCACTCTGAACAAAATTGAAATGACCCATATCAGCAATTGTTAGCAAAACCAATTTTTTCCATCACAGCATTACACATACAAAATCAGAAATAAAGATTGGTACCGTTTTTGTGCTGTATTTTGGTTGATTGGTCTTGTAGCTGTAATCCGAGTACTGGTCTGAGCCGGTGGAGTTGTCATCACCGCCTGTTCCCACAAAGGTGTTGGCAGCAGGGAGCTCCTGGACAGCCTGATGCTTTTGGGAGGCAGATGGGGACTGGGCCTGGAGCTGGATGGAGGGCAATGGGGAATTGGAACGGTAGTGCCTGCCTAGGTCAGGGCTTCCAGGCGGATATGTCAGAGGCAAATGGATCCTGGGGCTGTCGTTGACCCCATCAAGGTTAAATTTCAGACTCTTTTGAAGGCTGACTTCCTCATCCTCTCCAAGAGGTTTAGGTGACTTTGGTGGCTTACCTTTTTTACCCTTTCTCCCCTTGCCACTTTTTGGCCCTTGCTTGGGGGCATACAAATCTTTGGTCTCCTTCTTGCCAGCCTGATAACCACTTTTCGCTTCTCTTTGAAGGCGATGCCTGATGAAGACCACTACAACAATCACAGTGACCACTCCCGCCACTCCAGCTAAACTGCCATATACAATGTTGCTTCTTTGGGCAGCCAAACCGTAATCTGGGTCTCCTGCAATGTCCATGTCCAGTGGGGTGTACAAGCTATGCCCCACAAGTGCCTCCACGTGACTTACATTGGCAATGGTTTCATTTACGTAAATGTGTACCAAGGCAATGGCATGACGGGAAGGTTTGCCCCTATCGCTCACTTTTATCACCAGTCGATGCAGACCACTATGTTTCCGAGTTAGTTCCTTGGTTAATGTGATCTCGCCATTAGATGGAGAGATGTAAAAAAGGTCATGTGGATTTCCCCCAGCAATGCTGTATACTAGCTCAGCATTGGAACCAGAATCAATGTCCTCCGCTTCGACCACTTCCACAACACTGTCTGGAGCAGCCATGGGAGATAGACGTATGAAGGATGAGTTGGATGGTTTGGTGACAACAGGTGCATTATCATTCTCATCGAGGACATTGATGGTCACGCCAACATAGGATGATCTTGGTGGATCCCCTCCATCTACAGCTTTCAAGCGGAATGTGTAACTGCTCTCCTTCTCTCTGTCAAATGAGATACTGGACAGAATAGTGCCAGTACCATTCTGGATCACAAATTTGCCTACATCAGGTTCCACGGAAAGTTGCACTTGAGCATTCTCACCCTCGTCCATGTCCTGTACTGTTACCATGCCAACAGGGCTAAGGGGTGGCATGTTCTCCAAGACTGAGAAGCTGTATCCACTCAGCATGAACTTGGGATCATTGTCATTCCGATCAAGTACCTTGATTACAACTGTGGCGGTACCCCTGTGACTGGGAACCCCTTTATCTGCTGCAGAAACACGGAACTCATAGCGCTCCTTGTGCTCACGATCAAGAGGGCTCCGAGCACGTACTTCACCTGAGTTAGGGTCAATCTCAAAAAGTCCCCTTGTTGAAGAGTCCGCAATAATGCTGTAGACCAGCTCTGCATTAGTGCCACTGTCTGCATCTGAGGCGACTACATCTACCACCTTTTCTCCTGGCTGGTTCTCCTCAGCAAACTCTACTTCAAACAGAGTTGGTGAGAAAATGGGGGAATTGTCATTTGTGTCAGTCACTTGGACTTTTAGCGAGTTAGTGCTGGACAGAGCCGGATTGCCTGAATCCACTGCCACTATCTCCACCCGGTAGTCCCTAACCCTTTCATAGTCCAGAGGTGTTGTGGTCTGTAGAAAATACTTCCTCTTGTTGTCAACTGATGAATCACTGGCTGGCCGAAGCTGGAAAGGAACATCACCAGCAACCACACAGGTCACCACGGCATTCTCTCCTTCATCCTTATCTGAAACCTGTACCAATGCCACTGCAGTGCCTACAGGCATATCCTCTGAAATGTTTGCTACTCCATCACTATGGGTCACAAGACCAATGCCTCGAATCTCCACTGCTGGTGCATTGTCATTCTGGTCAGTCACATCAATAGAAACATATGTTTTAGAACTTTTGGGTGAGGGGCCTTTATCTCGTGCAACAACGTAAAACTTCAAATTATTGATCTCCTCACGATCCAATGGGCCTTTGACATATATGATGCCTGATGAGCGGTCTATCCGAAGAAGTTTTGGCACAGGGTCAATGGCCTGATGTAACGTGTATTCAATCTCACCATTAGGACCCAAGTCTGAATCATTCGCCTTCACCTGCAATAGAAAATATAGTAATTAAAACTTGACTTGGACTGAAATCAATTAAAATGTACTAAAATAACAGCAAAATGCATTTTACACATACTCAAGACAATGTACAAAAAATACTGCAGGACAAGACTGCAAAACAACATTCATTAGACACTGTGCATTAAATATTGGGTATTTAAACAAAGTGAATCTATTTATAGCACAAAACTAGGAACATAGTCAAAGCATTGCATAACAGGATTTCTGGAGCATAAGCTATCTATAGAGAGTGGGGTTCCTTAGAAACTTCACGGACTACTGAGATAATTTCAATAACCTAATATTTCAGATTCAACTTTAATAGTTTATAGTGATTTACTTATTTAACCAATTGAACGAGTATTTTATTTAACCAAATTAATGTGTTTTTTTTTATATAACTTATTTATTCTCTAACTAGATGAACATGATGTATGTGATGATCAAACTGGATTATTATAATAATTAAGGAAAATGAATTTGGTATGTCAGGCCCTGCTCCACTGATGTAAGGCATCAAAGTAAAGAACAGACAGCTGGGAGGTTGGAAAAGCAGCGCTCATTAAAATTTCACACTCCAACATGATGCAATAGGCAATTTATCTTGCCTTGTTCGGATCTAAAGGTTGACTTAGCATGTTTGCCATTTTACCTGTAACACAGAGTGTCCAATTGGGCTGTTCTCTGCAACCTCTGCTTCGTAGGAGGATTTTTCAAATTGGGGTGCATTGTCGTTGGCATCAGCAATGACAACCCTCAGCAAGGCACTGCTGTGGCGAGGTGGATTGCCTCCATCCACAGCTTTGATGGAGAGATCGTAGGAGTCTTTCCGTTCTCGGTCAAGGCTTCCCAATACAATGAGTTGAGGCAATTTTTCACCTCGGTCCTCTGCAACTTGCAGACCAAAGAGTGCTACAGCCTCTGGTCCTGCTGTTAGGGTGTAGTCAGCTACTCCATTTCTCTCCGTATCTTTGTCAGTGGCCAGTGGAATTGAGAAGAGCGCCCCCACGTGGGTGTTCTCTGGAACTGAGAGGGTAAGGACAGGTGAGGGAAACTGTGGTGTGTTATCATTGATATCCTGCACTTCGATCCTTCCCTCTATCAGCCGTGGACTCTGATTCTGAATGAGATCTGTGACGGACACCTCAAACTCCAGAAAGCAGGGCTTGCCTTTATTACGACAATCCTTCAGTGTCTCTCTGTCTATGGGGATCTCAGTGGTAAAGATATCTCCAGTTTTGCCATCCACCCGCAGATAGGGAGTGCCCACCTCCAGTTTGTACAGGTGTCCAGTGTCTGGTAGGCCTTGGTCAGCTGCCAGACTGCCAATCAGTGTGCTCGGAGGTTGTTCCTCATGCACGCGGTATAGAATGCCACCCACCGCACCACTCAGCAAGTCCAGGAACAGTCCCCACAGCAGAAACAACACCACAGGGAGATCCATGGGCCCTTGGAGAGGTAACACCTCAGTCTGCAAAACAGTGTGAAAAACATGTTAAATCATAAACAAGTATGTCATGCGGTACTCTTTGAACAAATATAGAAAAACAAACTTCCTTTTTTTCTTTTATTTTAATTTAATTTTTAGCAGTGAGGGACTAGCCAAGGGTGAAACAGAATGCACACAGCACATACTGTTTTGTGAGCACTAAATCCAAGGCTAAGAGTTGTAAAAGCTCTCCGGAAAATGCCTCTTCCCCCGACACCACTAAAAGCCTCCTCTCTCATTATCTTACATTATTTATCATCCTCATTTTTGAGCAGATGATTACTTGTATGTAAAGAAAGACAAAGAAGACCTACTGTACAAATGTCGTTCAAAAAAGTGTTTGAAACCATCAGCCAATAATTTAGTAGCATGACTTCTGCAAAAATGCTTCATTTCTTAAATCTGGGAGTTAAATCATCTCTATTAATACCACACAGGAAAATGTTAATTATCACTCTTCTGAGTGCCTGTCCAAGCTAAGCTGCTTTTGAAAATTAATGATTTAGAACACGCAATAAGACACTTCTTAATGGGCTTTTTAATAAGAAGGTATGGGTTACTGTTAGGCTCGAAACAACAGCTCAGCAAACTTTGTGCTATTTACAACGTAAATTAAACCATATTATATGTAGTTTATAATGCACTTTCCTCAACATATGCTTAATCCAGTGCATATTCACAGTCAGTGATGGGGCTATTATTTTGGATGACTTCCCTTTAATGAAGGTTACACTCATTTGATTGGCCCATAACGTAAAATAGGCAGTTTCTCAATGCAAAGTGCTGATGAGACAAAAGGTACGAAGAAGACTGCTAACACAGCAAAGGAACCATTCAGCATCACAGAACGTAGGCTGAAAGATTCCACTCAGTGAAACACTGGTATATTAAGACGCTGCACTCCCAGGTCACAGAGCACCTGAAGGCCAGCCCTTATCTCAAAGTACAGATTTATTCAAGACAGATGAGAAATATCTGACTTATCAAGGCTCAGAAGTTTCAGGCTAATTTACACACTGTATTGCTCTCATGTTTGATTTTCAACCTGCTAGGCCTCCTCATTAATCACTATCCTCTATATTAGCATCTGCTTTGATCTATATTCCCCTGGATCCAGGTTTCTCTCCTTTTTAAGCACCAAATAGTTTTAGAGTTTCATTATTTCCTGAGTAAGAAGATGTTGTGTCTTTAAATGACAGTAGACAGTTTATTGAGCTGGGACACTTAATGCAGCGGTCTTTGAAGCCCCTGTATGTTTATATGCAAAACATCCATGTAACATCTAGAATGGAGCATGAGTCAAACCAGAATCGATACAGGCTTTGCAAGCGGCCATGATCCAAAGGAAAGTAAATAAGTGTTATACAAAATAGCTAAACACAAGAATGCATATAAATCCAATCAGAAATCCAATTCCTTCGTATCTGTTAAGATTTGGAGTGCAGCGTATTGATGCACTAATTGCCCAGGTATTGATGTGTCCTCTTTTTGCATTTGCAGGGCAGCCTCCTGTCGATTTAGCTGTGCTGATAGTGTATAGGGTAAAAACATGATTAGGGACTGTGGCATAAAACACAGCCTCTGAAGGCCCAGGCAATAACTTGCACTCATGGCAGTGCGAAGGTGGACCCTAGTAATGCTTTGAGACTGGAACACTGGATCTACTGCTACAGATGTGAAAATCCTCATAACGTTGATTATATGTTGGCCCGTACATTATGACCTAGTAGAGAAAATGCAATTTTGTGGTGTTTTGGTGCATTATGGTTTTTTGTTCTTCTCAGAATTTATAAACCTTAAGGGCTTTAAGTATGCTGCTCCAAGTCATTGACTACTGCATGTAATGATTTGTGACAAAAAAAAAAAAACTAGGCAATAAAACTGCCTATAACAGAGGAACCTTCAAGCCAATTCTACTGTATAACCACTCAATTCAAACTGAATAGAAATTCACTGACACTGCACTGCCCTACAAAGACAAAAGCACAATAACTACACATTTTGTCAAAAGTGGGTTATGACCGAAAATGGGTCTCTTAGTCTATGATCTGTCCTCTGACAGACAGGTCTAGCTGAAGTATCCTCAGACTCAGAGAAAACAGAGTATAAAATCAATCAAAAAACTTTGAAGCTATTTTTCCTCTGTTCTAGCATTGACATAGTTATTGCACTTTGCCTTTGTTGGGGCGGTTCACAGGGAAGTGAACACATTTTTTTGAAGAAATGTGGAGGGGGGGGTTATTTGATTGCTTTTTCATGGCACCTTTGACAGGCTGTAGAAGCCTTTATTTTCATTTTTCACTCCCTCAACAGCCACAATAAATTGACACAGATTCATAAATGGATCCAGCAAATCATAATAATAATAATAATAATAATGTAAAACACAGAAACACGCTTTACATAAGAGACTCTTCAAGCAGCCCAAGAGCATAAGCACTTCATCTCATCCCGATAAGAGTCTACAAACACTCAACAAACTATTTAAGTGCTGTTGATTTTTAGCTATTCGGAGTCCCTCATGAACAAAAGGTTATTATAATAGCTCTGAACTCAAGTGTAAGCGCCAAAAAATATGTTGATGAAAACATTAACTATAGTGTTTGTTTCAAAGACATCAGTTAGTTATACGCTGTGGAGAGGCAAAGAGCAGAGCATATGTTCACTGTGTATTTCTTCCCTAGTGAATGCTGGTAAACGCCTAGACAATCTAAATGAACCAGCCACATTTAGCCAGTGTATCAATCTCACACAGTGCTGAGAATATTCAAAGGTCTGTTGAAAATACAGCACAAGCACTTTCAGACAGAACCCTCAGTACATTCCAAGCCTTGCTTACACTGCACAAGATGCCTGCAACAATTTCAGAAACGAACATGCATGAAAACCACCCTAAACAAGTTCTGAAGTCATTTTCGCTCTGCTCTTGAGACTGATAGTTCATGCAGACATTTTATTTTCCCTGAAGTATTGTGACCTTTTATTTTTCTGCAGTGCTGTAAATCATCTGTTATCACATTCATTCAGGTTCAACAGGTTTAGCATTTCAGCTCAGTCCAATTAAATCAGTTGCCCATATTATTAGCCATACCTTTCCCTGTGGACAAACGCTGGGTCATTTTACAGGCAAATGAATTCAGTAATGGCTGTTTAAGACCATGCACTATTTTTATCCTTTGCACAAGATCATTAGGAGTAGAATCATTTCTTATTTTCCAAGTTCATTATTAGTTTTCATTTTAGTGATATGTGATCATATATGTAGCAATAATGTTAATTATAATTATTATTATATCACTTGGGGTATGAAAGATTTATTTATTTATTTTTTTATAAACCCCATAGATGCACTCCATCCGTTTCCTTTGAGCTCAGACAGGGTTGTGGGTGGAGATGGTGGATGGGGGAATCCTGTAATCAGTCTTACAGGGATTTGACCAAACATTGATCCTGCTGTTGACCCAGCCAGTCCAGGTGGGCGCTCCACTGCGATTTCCTTTATATCCGCAGCCCTGTGGAATACAATCCAACCCAGTGCAGCTAGATGGCGAGTTATTAACGATATATGTTATACATGACTTGCAGTTGCGCACGGCAAACAGCACATTCAACTGGTCCTTCGTCAACTATCTTCATCGCAGCTGTTTCCGTAAGACTAGATGTTCGGTACCTTAAAATACGCATCAAAAGATCTGCAAAACGTTTGCTGCACTAATACTTACGTTTCGTGAATTCGCGTCGCATTACATACTAGTGGCAACAAACAAGTGGCATTTGGTTATTTGTATGTAAACCTAGACAGCCCGATTGATTCTGCAGCACAACAAACCCCGTCTAAATCGAAATGTGGTTCAGAATCTCTAAATAATAAGGGCTGCCACGCAATTCTCTGACATCGATACGTAATCTTTCAAAATCACTAGTTTCTGCAACGGCATTCAGCCGTGTATCGAATATTTAAATATGACCCATCGACAAATCGAACATCCCCCTCAGCTTTATTCATTTTCTAGTGGCGTCAATAAAGTTCGCTGCCTACCTTCGTCGATCACTTTTTCCTGCCGAGACCGAGGCTTCTTGTCTGAGGATCACCTAACGTTACAGCTGACGTTTCCTTCGTGGTTACACGGACCCCTAAACACCTGCTTTACAGAATCCAGACATCAAGAAAACATAAAATCCTTTCGTTGGAAACCAATCCATAAGTGGCCGCGTTATTTTTCCTCGCCATTCCCAGGACTCCGCGTCAGTTTGATAACGTCGGCACTCATTTAAGTGTTATTGAATTAGAAATCACGGCTGATGATGGGTGTTGAAATGTCTTTTCTGTTGTTTCTCAACACAGAAACAGTTTTAATGCCAGCAACTTCCCCCGTTTCAGTCCATAAATCCTCAAACACTCATTTAAGGAGAGTACGGGTTCTCTCAAAATTTACCACACTCGTTATTCGTTACGGAATGATAGCGTAATCTACCGGAAATAATGTAAAAAACGTAACAGTACATGGCAGAACGTATGGAGTCGGGTTTTCCCCCTTCGCTTTCCTCAGAAGTAGACTATCAACGCAGTTTTGGCACAGGGATCTTCTCCGCACAGGGTTAATCCTGCATTTCTATGCATGTGAGAGAGTGAGTGAAGAGATTTCTCAGCACCGCGCGCTGTTCCCCTCTAGAAGCGCGCGCAGGCGGACGCGCGAAGCGAGAGGAGGTGGGGCTCTCGCGCGCCACAGGCTGTTTGATGAAAAAGGCACAATTAGGTTAGGAAAATAGTATAATTGTTAATAGCCTAATATATATGGCCCTTATCCTTTTTTATTGTGTGTTCATTGCTTCCTATTAGCAAATCAGATTCGTGAACAAATCGGGTCAGACCTTTTCAATGAATTGTTTGCACAAAACCAGAATTTGACCGAATCGGTTCAGGAGTCATTGATCTTTGAACTGCCTTGTGTTCAAAACGCCTATTTCGGAACGAGAAATGTGGTCTGATGGTAAGAGCCTTTGGACTGAACTGAGGATTTGACTGATGGACCTAAATGTGAGTTAGGCTACTTAAATTGCCGAAAATCAGTTAGGTAGGTTATACAAACGAAAATTTCCAAATGTTGCAAATTTTTCTGTAATTTAATGAGCGGTTGACTAGGAAACTGGGCTGGTAGGCATAACATTACACTAAACATGCCTATAAATCAAATGTAATCAAAAGTGTCCTTTTAGAGCACATGGCATGGAGCACAAGATGGCCTTATTAAAATAATCGCTTTTGAACCAGTTTTTGAAAGTGTTCGGGAGAAAACGTTTCGCGTAGCCTATAGTCGCATCCATCATCATTTCTTTCTTTTTTCTTTTTCATTTAATGAACTGTTAGTTTTAAAAAGGTGGCTTCAAAGTCTTCAACCATCAGATCCAAGGGTCACCCACGGAGCTCTGCTCGCTGTGTCATTACTTGCTCGTGCATGGATCATAATACTGAGCAATTGGGTCGTAAAATGTGATGAGTATTGATCGAGTTGGAATCGCATCCAATGAACAAATACAGTTTGATGCATTCAACAGTTAGGAGCTGAGCGCTCTTTGCTCTTTTGGCGCCACCCACGGGCGTTTGAATGTACACACGGCTGGCAAAGCGTGTTCACGTTTGCTCTAATCTACCCCATAAATCCACTCCCCCATCGCCCACGCGCGCACACACACAGACAGAGCGGCTGTTGTTGTTCTCATGCTGAAGAAAGGATGCTAGATTGTGTAACAGTTGGTGTGAAGAGAAGGCTAGACATCATCCCTGAACATACTGTATAGAAATGAGCACATATAGGAATGAATGGAGATGTGTGATTAAGCTTTGAATGAAAACACTTAACAAGAACAACAGAAAAGAAACATCTACTTCTTCATCTCTTTATTTTCTTGTTTAAATTAGGGGCAGGTGTGGGCTCATGCCATAATTACATAAATGAAATCATAATGAAATCCAAAAATATGGTCTTTAGCCATGTTTACATGCAACCAAATAATCTTATAGTAATCCGATTGATGGCTTAATCTGATTGAAAAGCTTTCATGTAAACACCTCAATCGATCTGAATGCAGAAGGGGTATCAAGTGATATGAAACCTGGAATAATCTGATCAGTAGGTAAAAATTAAGCACGTAAAGGATTGAATCTTCTTCATCTGATTCAAAAACACCTTGTTTTATACATATTTGCATACATTTTACGTCTTACGAATGTGCCTGTTTATTTTTATCTCATGAACTGGTCAGTGGAGAAGACCGAACGTTGACTAAATATTTGCTAAAAAGCTCTTACATATGAGATTATTTGCAAAAACAGATTACTCTGTTTTTTTTTTTTCTAGTTTTCAAAAATCATGTTTTTTTTTTCTTTTTTTTTTTTTTTAATTATCATGTTTTTATTGTGTTAGTTAGCTGTATAGCTATATATTTTTTAGTTATTTTTTAACCTAATCAAAATAACCCAACTGCAGTTTGATTGAGATTAATTGAAATGCACAATGAAAAAACTTGATTTTTGAAAATGTTTTAAAAACTGAGTTTTTGCAAATGAATTCTTCATATGTCAGCTTTGTTTTAGATTTGTCATTAAAGCAAAAATGACAATTGCACTCACAGTAGCTCCGGTGACTTCATTGCGGTGACCTTATCTAGTTCTGAATGTGGTGAAGTTTTTTTTCATAATATATACAGCGCATATTTAAATGAATATGTGAATTGGACTGTAAAGTTAAGGATTCATAATTGGATTCATTCCGCTGAATCCATGGAAATTTGGTGCATGTAAACATACGTGTCTAAGTGTTTTGTTGTCATCAGTGCTATCTTAAGAGCCATGATAGAAAGAGAATGTCATGCAAATACCAGTGATTTGGTGCTCGTGATTGTATGCTGACATTTAGTTCTCTCATCTTGGAGTTCTAAATTAAATTTTGGGAGAAGTATATTCATCTAATCTTGTCAATCACCCTAACTACACCTCTGTTTCTATTAATTTCTATTCCATATTCAAAAAGACAGTTCAGAGCTTGAATCATGTTTCATTCTCAAGCCCTCCATTACAGACAGCAAGTCAGCAAGTTTACCTTCATCTCCTTCATTAAATTAACATGTGAACTTGTGAACCCTCAGTCATCCTTCATTCAATGATATCATCTACCTGAAATGAAGATTTACACACCCTCATGCCTTTTGAAAACTGTGTAATTTGAAAAATTGTGTAAAGTGAAAAATGACTGAAGCTGTCAAGCAAGATTTTACACTGACCTTTTGGGTGAGCGTGATTTCACCAAGTACAACATGTTCCTGGATCAACATCCTTGTTGATCCTGGAACAACATTACAATCAACCAATCAGAATTGAGATATAACTTTTCAGGAAATATCTATTTTAGGCTTATGATCAGGGTTAGGTGCTTCTACACCCTTGTTAATCAGCTATCATTTCCCACTGATTTTAGGAATACATTATGGGTAGGGTTAGGTTTAGGGGTAGGGATTGGGTTAAGTTTATATCTTTGGACAGTAATGTTGATCCAGGATCAACAAAAGATGTTGATCCAGGAACATGTCTTACTTGGCAAAATCACGGCGACCAAGATTTTGACAGCCCCTGGTCCCCATCCACTTTCATTGTAGAGAAAACATTCTGCTAAACATCTCTTCTTGTGTTTCGGAGGTTTAGAACAACATGAGGGTGAGTAAAGGATGACAGAATTTCCAATTTTGCCATAACTATCATTTTAAATACCTTAAAAACAGTCTGCCAAGACGTTTATTGATTGTCGTGAAACCGGCGGAGCAGAAAGTAGAACCTGCTATGCTTAATTCAGTGTTTACATTGCAAAACTGAGGATTCAACTCAATATTTTTAGCCCTGTATTCAACACGGTAGATGTTTCCTACACTGGGTGTAACAGCATGCCACTTGATGCTGTCTGTTAAAATCATGCAGCTCCCACCAGCCGAGAGGAGGTCTGTATAAAAGAAAGACAGCAGGCAGTTTGTCCTTCGGAAAGAGTGCAACAGACGTTTACGTTTGTTTTTTTTGGGTTGGAAACTACACGTTTAATTATTTCCACCATGCTGTGGGGGGTTTATAAAAGCTCAGAAAGAAAGAACAATTGAAGTAGGATTCTGTTTAGATAAAACTGAGCCAATCCACCGTGCATCGTTACCAAAATCACATGACCTAAATCCTAAAAATGGTTCATCATCTTTTTATATCGTCATCTTTTATGAAAGATCAATACAAACTTGTTAAACCTAATTATCACAGACACAGCAAAGCTTTGACGAGCCACATCTCCCTGGTCTCTGTGCAAACATCAAATCCGATCTGTGGTGGCAACAGTGGTGGCAGAACCCAGGAGCTTCCAGAGCGGCTCACTGCAGCAGACCCCCGAGCACGGCCCTCAGGGAGAGGTAGGACTTCTTCTTTTCTGCCAGGCGCTCTGAAGGCAGCCTCTTTCAAAGAGTTCCAGTGTGTGAGCCTTTCTCTCTCCTCTACCAGTCTCTCATTAGCAGCAAACAAACAGCTGTCGGGTTACCTCTCCTGGGCTCTCATTAAGCACTGTCAATCATTCACGAGCCTGGCGTCAGCCAATCAAAGCGAGGCTTCCACCCACGTTGTGCCCGCCTTCATGCAACAGGTCAGAGGTTAGCTACCTATTAGACGGCATTTTTGTGTCTCATAAGTAGGGCTGCACGATTAAGCGAAATAAAAGCAAGATTGCGATATGACTCAGTGCGATTATGTGGCTGTGATTTAATTTAATAAATATATGTGCTGTGTTTTTCAGAGTGAAGCATGGCACTGTGTTCTTACACACCAGCAGCTCATTATCTGAGGTGTCTGCAGTGTCTCAGAGCAGCTTGGTTTGCAGTAAATGCTGTTCCACACAAACGCTTATCTCTGCATCTGCTCTGTTTGAGTCGCTTTAATGTGTATTTGGCAACCACCTTCTCATACTTGTAATAAGAAGCACAGAACGGAAGCTTTAAAGGCTCCCTGCGGTTTTCCATCAAAACAAAAGTTGGTTTAACATGTGAAAATGAAGAAACTAAGACAGCCGTAAATATTAGCATTGTAACTTTACTGCTGCAGTGTAAAAAAAAAATAATAATACAACAATATTTTTCTTATTTGTTTTTTAGTCATTTTTATTCTTAACTTAAATGAATCATTCACTTATAAATGAAAGGTTACTCACCCTCAGGCCATCCACGAGTTTGTTACTTCATTGAATGAGAGTGTAGACAAATGATAAAAATGCCCCAGTAATCCACAGGTAATTCTCACGACTCCAGTCCATCAATAAATGTCTAGGGAAGTGAAAAGCTATAAAAGGGGTAAGTAAATGTTCAATGATAAATAAATAATTATTATTATTATTATTAGTAGTAGTAGTATATAGCCACATTGATATACAATATAAGCACAAATTTGGGGCCAAATTATATAGTCCTACAAACACATGGACATTTTAAATGCCAACAATATATATATATTTTTTATTTTCCCAAATCGTGCAGCCCTACTCACAAACATTACAGCCCTAGAAAAGTAAGAAAAACACACTTGCCGTTAAATTGCCTTTTTTTGCCCCTTGTTGAAGTGGTGTTAGAAACCCAAACAGTAGTAAAGACATCTTTTACAGAATTCTGTTAAATACTCCAGACAGAAGCAAGTCGTCTCACAAAAGAAAGTCTACGTCCAGGTTTTGTATAGCCTGAAACCTGTTCTAATGAAAGGTGAGAGACTTTAAAATCACCCATCTTTTGTTCTTTGATTGTGTAATAGCAGTGACTCATTCTTCACACAGTTTGCGATAATGACACCCCCCACTGTCAATCAGTATATTCAGAAATATTCAAAGGGGATAAAACTGCATAATAACATAGCAAACTCAGAGGGGGGTGCAGAGAAGTTGCTTTGGTTGGTGCTCTATTTCACAAGCAAAGCAGTTTGATTATTCTCCTCTTTAGAGCATGAGATGGTTTTGACATTTCCTCACAGTCACTTCACAGAATATGCATGCGGATGACATACGCATTGTTCTTTTGCAGCTGAAACTCACTCTTTCCCCCTCTTTTTCTAACTCTGACTATCACGCCGATGATTTTAGTAATGAATGGAAAAGCATAATGTGTGTGGGCATTTTTTTGTTTCCACAAACTGACATTTACACATTAAAACGACTCTGTTTCAGAGAAATTCGTATGAATTAATGCCTCAGCCCTGAGGCTGATTCACGTGACAAGACCGCAGGGAACAATTAACTGGGCTTAGGAACAAAACCAGGCAGGAACCTTTTCTACACATTTCAGGGTCAACAGCTTTATGACAGCATAGAGCCAGTGCATGAAGAACAAGACATTCCCAACCAAGGAACCTGATAAAATTGCGCCTTTCAAACGAAGAGCTGGATCCAGTCTTGAACACGGGACAGGAGAGTAATGTTAAGAGAAGGCCAAACACTTTTAGCTAGTAGTGCCGCATGGATCTCTGAATGTAAGGGCACATTGGTATTCAGATGGTTTGCTGACCTTATGTAAAAGCTATATTTTGGTTGACCCTCCACTTTCAGCTCTGCCAGCCCCTAAAAAACACCACTTAATGCCCCATTCACGCTGACAGAGATATTATTATTGGAGGTCATCGGGTCACTATACTGTTGATCACTAGTTTCTACTACTTGATGCGCTAACATTACTGGCGGGCTATGTAACTAGTAGAGTTGTGAAAAAATCAGAATTGAAGAATTGTAATTGAAAAATCTGTCCATCTGTCTGTCTGTCCAAATGAGATGTTTGCTGGTAAAAAATAAGCTTTCATTTCTATTTTAAACAGAATCTGTTTTCTTCCTGTTCAAAATTCATTCTGGAGGCTAAAGTGTTGGTATAAAAATTACAGTAGTGCATAATTCATCATATCACGAACAAGATGAACAATTACCAATGCATGAATCAAACTCAATGCTGACAATTTCTAACATAGTTTCCATGCATAATTACATCGCACCATGTGAGCACAGACAAATCATATAGAACAATGAATCATTCTCTATTGACGAATCACATGAACTCCATTGTTTTCATTCGTACTGGTAGCTGCTGCATCGAGTTGCTGTTGATTTGCATAAAGTTAAACTTTTATCACCTTTGTGACATCGCTGGACACGCCCACAACTGGCACTGTCATTCGCGCTGCCAGAACAAACTCTCATAGAAAATGAATGACTTAGTCTCTGCAAATCACTGTCAGCATGAAGGCCCCTTTACTGACTGCAGATGCTGTGCTACAATAATAAATAATAAACACTCAGCAGAATACATACACTCCGTAATGTTTTATTAGACTTCTACAGAACGCATAGTGAGTTGTCATGACTGCCACACCTCCGATCTTCATCTGAAAGCTTTGAATAAAACAGAGCAGGTATAATGGTTGAAAACTCAGCGAGTTTGCTTTTCAAGCCGACTGACTGATGGAAGGAAGCTTCACATTCTACAGATAACAATTCCTACAATCCCATCAAATACCCTATCATCTGAAGCCTTGAAAGTATAGAGATCATATAATGTTAGAAAAATCACTGACATCGGCTGTTTCTCTGCGAGGGCTTGTTGCCTTCACTGTGTCAGAGTGCTGTACGGTTTTATTCCACATACAGTAGACAAAAATCACTGCCAGAAATGCAAAAACTATAAACATGTGAACAATTTTATTTTAAATTTGAAAACCATGTGAGCTGCATACTGACTACATAGGAAGCTCCCTTCTAAGGCATCATTCTAACTAAAATGAAACCTCATAAATGACGAATTTAGGCAACTGTGACACACACAACTCAAAACACAACTGATTTAAATTCACAAAGCTGAAAGGAATGACTTAGCATAAATATGCATAGCATACAGGATGTTTGTGTTAAAAAGTCAGTTTTTTAAAACTATTTATACTTTTCGGTGTTGAAAGAAGTAAAAATTCTGTATAAGCAACTTTGTTTCTTTGTTCATTTCAGTGCATTCTGGGATTACTTTCTCCGTGAAGGATACATATGATGTTGCCTTTCAATTTGGGCAAACAATGGTGTCTTAGAAGCCAGCATAATTAAGTTTAAGTTTAATAAATTACACTTTGGAACAGTCTTCACATCGAGAGTGTGCCTATGATCCTTTAAAATACTGCCTATACAGAAGCAACTCACTAGGTTTTGGAACAGAGCTGATGTCTTGGCTACCTCAGTGGAGGACTAATTTTCACAGTAGCTCAAATTGCTGAAGCAATGCTTGAAAAATGTAAATGAATAAATAGTAATGATGATTATAAACCTTTAGCTTTGTTAAATGCAAAGACAAGGATTAATGTGCGTGGCGTTCATCCAAAGGAACATTAGCCAGCACAATGTAAAATTGCACATTCTCTCTTAGAGAACAAGTTAAAATAATTATTTTTCATTAGAGTGCTTCAGACAATGCTGCTTGGAAAAGAAACTACGCTGGCATTATGTTCCTACTGTTAGTTAGCATTGTTAGCAAGCAAATATTGGTGTTGTCTGTGTCTCTCCTTTCCCTAGTGGCTCATGTCTTATCATAATGACTGCACGTGATGCACTTTCCTCATTCTAGACACAATGGCATTTCCTATTTCCAATACATTTTTCAGTCTTAAAAAAATAAAGGTTCCGCAAAGGGGGGGGGGGGGGGGGGGGTTGCAGAAAGTCCACAGAACTACCATGGATGGGTTCCCAAAATATTCTTTTGGTAGGGACATCCTGCTACTGTATTTAAAAAAAAGGTAATTGTGAGATGAAAACATGTGAGATAAAAGTCATAATTGCGAGATACAAACTCGCAATTCTGAGAAAAACGGTTTGTTTTGAACATTGTGCTAGCCCAAGCTGCTCAAAATTGTAGACAATTCCTTCTCCTTTTCCCACATTAACTGAAGATTGAATCAGCTTCAGGGCTTGGATTGAATATGTTCATACTGTATATGTAATACATTTTTATTTAACCGTTTGGAAGTCTCCATCTTCTCCAGTGGCAAGTGTGCTATTTTAACTTGCCAGTTTCGCCAGAGGCCAGTATTTGTCCTCACTTAAACTGAGCATTGTCCAATATGAGTCCTGGCACCGCGAACAGGTGGCATAATCCCCTCGACTCAACGTTGTTGAAATCTAACCGGCACTTTCCTGTGATCTATCCCAGCAAGACAAAGAAATTCCAAAAGCAAACACTAAAACCGTATGTGGCCATCGAATGGGCTTGAAGACTCCATAATGCCTCACTCTCTCTAATGAGAGGTCTCTTAACGCGATCCCCCGCAGGTCTCTTTCAGCTCAGACTGACCAGCCACTGCACAAACAGGTCTAAATGAAGTCCTTCATCAAAGGTCTGTCACACCTCAATGCTCTGAGGCGGCGTACACCCCCACAGATTGTGACAGAGGTGGATGGCATGGAGGCCTTTTATCGTATTATAGGGTTCAATATGGTATAATAACCCCCATATATCACAGAGTAATTATAACTGACTTCTATGTCCATTGTAAATCAGTGGGCTCCAATCTGTAATGAGAACGATTAGAAATTTCACAGTAACAATGGTGTACTGCAGACGAATGATTATGTGTCTATTATTGTAGCAAAAATACCAGAAGAGAAATTGATGGAACAACATGCATTATTGTCATCATTGTCTTTGTTTCGGTCACAACGGGATCTTGAAAACAGAAGAGCTCATTTGCATCGAAAGTGCTGCTGATTGCAACTAAAGTGTTTTATAGTTGATACATCCAAACAATAGGATTGAATGTTGGAAGCGTACCAAGAACATGTAAGGACAAATCAGATAATGTCTTTTTCATTGTGTTGTCATGCTTTCAGATGCATTCTTGACAACTACATACGGTAAGGTTTTGTGGGTAGTTACCAGGGCATTGCTACATGGTAGCAAAGTGCTCTGTTACCAGTCAATTTGATGCATTGGTCATGATGTCTGTACCACAAATGGTGCTAAAATTGAATGCATTAGTATTTAAAATGTTACCATGTGAAAAGATACAGTGTTGATTTTACACCAAATTTTAATAGAGATCTCCAGTGATGACAAATGTTTGTGGGCCAACCGTAAGTTTGCAACGCCCTAGTTCCTTCGACAAAAACCCAATTGGATTTTTCCATTGGCTTTTGGGTTGTTGCAGAAAATAATGTCTGTGACCAACAAGAGTTTATAATTCCTACATGTTTTGTTCATCATAATCTTCACAAATGAACACAACTTTCATGAATTTTGAGGCCTTAATACAATCGGCAGAAATAAAAAGCTGAACTTAGGCTATAAACAAACTACTGTTACATAATTTTAATGTCACCACCATTAACCTTCCAACAACTCTTTCAAAAAATAAAAAATAAAATCCTGAAAGTTTGAGTTAGAATAGTCTGCAAGAGCATGGTTATAAAGGATGTGAAAGCAGACTTTAGTGAGTAAATGAGTTTTTCTGTTTGGTGATAATGTTTAATGTCCTCAACCTCTGTAGTCCTATTTAGCCACTTGTTAGCAACTGCCTTTTTTAAGGCAAGTAAAAGCCTTAAAAATGCACAAAGGGGTATTACTGATGTTTTCGTATCAAATAAAACATGAAAATATCTTGAGTTTGTGTTAATCGCAGACTTTATTTCAGGCATTTAATCAAAAACCCTTTCAAAAAAACCCACTGACTTTGGGACAATGGAACCAGAACTCATTTTCAGGTTTCAGCCTACAAAATGCCATTGTTGTAGCACAATATCATTAGGAGAAATAAAATATAAAATGTGCAATCGAAGAAACAAGAACAAGGTTAAGCAGGGAGTTGTAAGGGGAAAAAGACACTCAATATCCTGAAAAAAATGAAACGTGAGCGCACAATAGACTTTAATAAGAGAAGTGCATTAGTTATTCTAACGAGGCAGAGCAATGTCACGTCATTGGCTGTCGATCTTGCTTAAGTATGACAAAATGTGCAATTTAATCAGGCTTAAAACGAAAATACAGTGCATGTAAGACAATTAAAGCTACTCATGTCCATAGAGATGTAATAAATAAGTATAGAAACAGTGACATAAACATTTATCATGTGCAAAATTAACTCTGCATTGATAAGACTGACCAGAGGTCCTTTAACTCTAATTTGCTCTAAGGTTTTTTTTTTGTTTGTTTGTTTTTTACTTATCTCTCATTTTACAGGTAAAATGATAACTTCAGAATGTAAACAAGTTATCAGCAAAACCTGTTTCCATCTGAGGTAAGAAAATGCAATTTGATTGCAGTTCCTTCTACATTGTTGTGGTATTTGATTTATGTAATATAATTGCTTTCTGCTGGTCAGTCTCCATTGACATCTATTAGATAGCTGCTCATGTGATTCTGTCAGTTCGTATTGTATTTGTTTTCGTGTTGTTGATAATTGTGTTTGGCCTTTACGTCTCAGAGCAGCAAAACTAAAAACGGTGTGTAATTGATTTTCTTCCTGTTTGAGAGACATCAGCATCTTATTTGCTTTGAGATGCTATTTCCACATCGATGGGGCTATTAGCTATCCAATCTGACATCTCAGATAGGTTTGAGAAAGAAGGAGGGGTGTGTGTGTGTGTGTGTGTGTGTGTGTGTGTGTGTGTGTGTGTGTGTGTGTGTGTGTGAACCTGATTGACAGCTCAAAGAGTCTGGTGTTTTGGCTCACACACTGTGTTATCAGCTGATGTCAACCCCCTTATCACAAATAACCCCTACATCTTCACCACCCTTCTTCTTCCCTCACACACATACACAGATTTGATTCCACAAATCCATAAAACATCTGCATCTGGGCACTTTTTTATGCTTTTTTTTTTTTTTTTAACGTTTGTTAAATAAACATTAGCTGTTTTAGATAAAATTTAAACACCTTTTAATTTATGTTATATGAAGCTATGGTATATAATATTATGTTTATAGACTTATGTTTATATGTAGGGGGAGAGGGGGGACATATACTTGTGTGTGTGTGTGTGTATATATATATATATATATATATATATATACACACACACACACACACACACACACACACACATAGAGAGAGAGACCAGTGATTATCTCTCAGTTGTTGAGGTATTTTTTTTTTCTAAAACCAACCATTTGTCCCCAATAAAGTTTTTTCATAAGTTAGTGTTCTTGGTTACCATGGAAACAAAACTGTCAGTGGACATGCTGCTTGAAATGAAATATGAGATATGTAATGTGTGAAGAGAAACAAAGGGAAATCAAGGAAGATTTCACATTTTTTAATTCATTTCCAATCATGCTGCAATTGTCAAATTATGCCAAAAGTATAAAAAATATTATGAGTATATTGTGTGCATTTCAGATATTTAATATGCTAGCTGTGAAATTAGCCTTAGGAAGACAAAGCACGTCTTAGGCATCCATTTTATTCCAAAAAACATTGAACATCCTTTCTGCTACTGTCATTTCCGTCTCAGATTGATATTAAACAAGACATATTTTGAGACATAGTGGAAATATTCTCGCTCTTCAGAGAAAAAGAAAAAAAAGAAGGAAAAAAAATGCTTTACTTGACAAGTTACTGTTTTTTGTTTGTGTTTTTCATGGGCTAAATATAAATTTGGTCAAAAATGATGAAGAATGGTTTGGCCTTGTATTGTGAATGTAGCCGTAGGGGAAGACAAAGCAGGTGATCATTGGTGCTTAATTTTGTTTTGTACACACACAGTTCAGTAATTTACAATTGACAACTGCATTCAACGTTTTGACTCCTGAAAAATTCAACGACAGTCGCATTTACAAAAATTCCGTGCACTGTTTTGGACCAAAATGAACAACTAGCTGTTAATGACTAATTTAAATGCATATCAGAGTTGTGTCTCTTCTATATGTGCAGTGCAAGAAATCACAGGGTACATTTTTGACTCATAATTGTTGCCAGATTTTGCTAGAAAAAAAATCCAAATGTGTTATATTTGAAATAAGCCAAATATCAAAATATAGTGACCTGCACCTGCCTACATTTTTAACTTCATAAACTGGATTGCTTTATGAGCCCAAACAACAAGCACAAAGAATAAGCTTCACTTATAATAAGGGGACATGGCAACCCTTCAAGAGCGCACTATGTGACGTAGCCTTCCAAACATAAACAAAACACGACGGCTCGGTGGATAGTGGTGTAGTTAAAATAGCTGAATATAACAAGTCTTTGGTCGCTGTAATATTACTTTGATTAAAAATATCGAATACCAAACAAGCGAAACACCAAAATGTAATTCCTGCCATCATCATTTCAGTCTCAGATCGACATTAAACACAATACAGGATTTCAAATGTGCTGGAAATATTCTTGGTTTTCAGAAAACATGACAGAATTCTCCTGCGATGTATGAATATATACACTGTTGAACTTTGTTATTGGACAAGTTAAACTACGAGAGTGTGAAAAGTTTGTTTTAAGCGAGTTTAGTCAGGGCCAAAGTGCTCACAGCTGAAATAACACCTTTCCCCATAATAGATGAAGTCTCTATATTTTCCTCCTCCTTGACTGCGGTTAAATATACTATGCTGTCCTTGTCAGTATCATGCACATTGAACTTATATACTCTCTCTATTCTAGTGTCCAGAGGAAGCATCTGCCCGGGAAGTCAAGCTCGAGGCAGCTGTGTGTAGGCGATGCTGAAGGTAGCTGGGGAGGAGAGGTGATGAAAGCTTTAGAGAAAAACGCAGCATGCCGAGATGGCTAAAAGAGGAGAGGGACTGTAGGGAAAGAAACATGGGTGGCCTTTAAGAAATAGCTTGTGTGAGCAGAGTAGTGCAGAACTTTCTCACTTTGCTTTGTAATATCTATTAAGTAGGTTTCCTCTGGCTGCTGGTGAAGCCACTACAGCAAGCTGACTACTCCAGCCATTTGTCTTGTTGAGTAACGCCATGCCAGCCCAGCCAGATGAGCTTTTAAATGACTGTCACTTCACCCTCTATTTCAAACAGCCTCATGTTATGGCATCCTATAGCAATTTACTTTATTTACGCTTCCTGCCTCTGGGTGCCTTCGTTTATGGGCCGGATATAAGTTTGGTCAAAAACAGTGAAGAAAGGTTTGGCCTTGTATTTTCTCAGGCTGTGTACAGTGGTTATTTAACTCACAGAAGAGGGGAAAAAGCCCATAAGAAAGAAAAATCACAATTGGGATCTTAATAACTCAATTGCTTCTCGTAGACAACAATGCAATTCAATGGAAAGGAAAGAGACTTTCACTTAAAGGAATATTCCGGGAATATCATTTATAGACAGCATTTCTGACATAATATTGATTGGCAGCTAGAGAAATTATTTCCCACTTGTACCTTCTTTTTTTGTAGGAAAAGAACACAAATCTGTTACAGTGAAGGACTTACAATGGAAGTGAATAGGGCCAATCCATATAAAATACTCTGTTGCAATAATATAGCCACAAGATATGAAAAGTGTGTATTAATGGCTTTTTCAAGTGAAAAATTGATTACTAACCTTTTCTAGCTTTGTTGCCTTGACAACATAACAACATAAATGTCAATAATTCACACATCTTTACAGTTATACACTATAAATCCTACTATATCCTATTTGATACACAAATGTACTAAAATACTAATCAAAACATTGCTTCTCTCATCTGATTGATAGTTTATACTCTTATAGTTAGTAAAATATTTTTTAGTATAATTTTAAATATCTGCCTTCAGGTTGTGGTTCACATGTTATTTTGCTCTGGATAATGTACAGATTTTTATAGTAATATTTCAAGAAAAACACTTGAAGCGACTTTGGATTACTTGATTATTCAAACATTATTTTGTAGGAAAAATAAAACTTGTTTTATTCCATGCTTCATGAACTATGAGCCATAAATGTCTGATTATCAAATAGAATAATCAAAAAAAAAAAAAGGTTAAATAATATGCAAGTTTAAATTATTTCAAGTGCTTTTATAAAATTACGAGCAGTACAGTTTTCTCTCCTGTCAAATGAACTTAACTTTTTTTTTAATTTAAAATACACATTAGCTCAACCAGTTGTGTAATATGGGACGGGCTCTCTATTTATCCAGCCAATAGAAGATACAAGTGTTTGTATTTCTCATAGGAATTGCAGGAGAAACATCAATGTTGCTACTCATATGAAACGTATCTTTAAAGTCTCCTGTGCTATATCAGACCCTTTGAGCAGTACAGTTTTCCTCTGGGAGGAGAAAATCATCTCCACAGATCTATTCCAGAGGTGATGAGCTGATTAAAACCACATTATAGTTTAATGAGCATGAGGAATAGAGTAAAAGGGAGGGGTTTCTGCTACGAGGGGGAGGGGCCAGGTAGGTTTTAGATGGAGTGGATTAATTTGGAGAAAAAGAGAGATGACTTAATTTAGGGAGAAGAAAGAATTAGTCTTTTTTGGTGACAATTACCGACTCTGCTGCAACATGAGCCGTCATCCCCTCCGGAGCACAGCGGGTCAAACAGAACATCCTGTGAGTTAATTAAAGAAGAGCTGGTCTAGATGTAAGCTGGGTAGTCAGTGCATAGATGCCCTGTAAAGGTTGGTAAAACATGTCAGTAAAGACATAGGGCAATGGGAAAACAGGCAGAGGGAGATACGTTTTTTTTTTTTTTTTTTTTTTTCTCCAGACATCTATTCTGACATTTGAGCCTAAACTTTAAGCACTGTGAATTAAATTCAAATTCCATCCATTTTATATTATTTATGTTCTGCTTTGTAAAATATGCATTAAACCTCTGTGTTTTTTTTTTTTTTTTTTGGACTTCAGCTGTAATGCTTTGATGCTTGGGGTGTCAAGCAGTAGCCTGACCCTCCTCTGGCCGGATTCAGGACATGACCCACCTCAGTTCCCCTCTGGAAGAGCTAACAGGGCAGAAACTCTATGTAGGTTGTAGGAAAGACAGGAGAGTATCAGACTAGAAAGAAGCGACTTATGAATTCTGTATGTCGTGACTTTGTGCTTTAGGCATCGGGCAACTTTGAGAACAGCAGGAGTACAGACAGAATAACCTCAGTTACACGGTGTCCTCGACATCCAGTGTTGGAAAATGTTGTTTTTGAGAGAAAAACATCACATTATTCTTGCACAATGTAGTTTTATATTTGGCTTGCAAGTGATGGTTATTCAAATTTGAAGTGGTAATTATTTATTTATTTATTTATTTATTATTTTTTATTGATTGAATATAAATTTTCATTTCTATGTATACTAATACATTTTTACCTAAGTTGTATTAAATAATATAAATAACTATAGCAATAGTATAAATGTACAAATTTACAACTATATATATATATATTATTTTTTATATATTTTTTGTATTTCATAATCCACAAATGCACAGATTTATGATAGTCAGTAAAATGTTTTAATCACAATTTCATTTTATTTTAATTCATTATGTAGTCCGCTTTATTTATCTTAATTTTATATTCTCATGATTTTATTAATTAGTTTTAGTCATGAACCCTCTATACAGTTCCCTCACGGAGTTTGCGAATCCCCATTTGGGAAACTGTTCTTTAGTCAAAACATCTAATAAGCCATTCAAAGAGGAATTATGCTTTTTTGAATCACTGGCCTAGGTAAACATACTAAACAGACATTTCGACTTTATCGACACGTATTACTGTTTTGTCAACTTCCTTGTGATTTTCCGTGCGTCTGTTCAATTCCAATAGAACGCTTCCTGTGTGAACAGCTCAACAGATTTGTTATACTTGTTCCATTGAAATCGAACCCGTTGCATTGGTATTTGCGCTAGTTGAGCTAGTTCGAGTTATTTTACCTCACCACTGCAATCCTGCACATCACACACTGTCATCCACAGCAATTGCCACCGAGAAAACAAGAAAAATACGACATGTCCTAACATGTCTTAACTTGCATATCAAAGTGGTTGGTGTCTGAATTAGTCATCTTGCTTCTGAGATCTCTCTCTCTGTGTCTCTTCTTACTTTCTCAGAGATATGTTTAATGTCTGTGTACATGCTCCCAGCCACGTTTCACCTCTTTCCCTGCCGTGCTGTTTACTCCTCCAGCAGATGCTTGTTTTCTACCTTCTAGGCTATCTGCCATCGGGTTGTTTAGTGGGATTACATCTGTGTGGATCTGCGGTGGGGCTCTCGTCAAACCGACATGGCCAGCAGTGATAGAGCTCTGCTTTAATGTCTATCATGCTCATTTTTTTAACCCACGCACCAAACACAGAGAAGACAGCCAGCAAGGAAGCAGCATATTAAGCCTCTTAACGATACAGTGGTCTAATGAAACGGTTTGTCATAAAGAAGAGAAAAGGAAAAGAAGAGAAAAATGCTTTTGAATCAATATCACAGATTTAGTGGATTAGCGCAAACAGTGTCTATTTGCACATTTCTCTAGGTTTGGTATCATTTTAAGCTGCTTTTTTCCGTTAGGATTAATTCTGCCCCTTGGAACGCTATTAATTTATGATCGCGGTGAGCGTCTGTAATTAGTTGTTAACAATTGGCTCTTTGTACAAATCCTCAGCTGGTGATACATGTTACCCTGTTGTCTTTCGCAAACAGTTTGCACCTAGTTTTGCAGGATATCAAGTTTGCGTACGTGTTTTCTTCTGAATCGCATGCTTCTCGCAGTCTCATTTGCCAGCTTATCACACACACACTCTCTCGGAAGTAGCTGAATGTCAATCCAGACCAGCTTTGAAGATATGATCCCATTCCACCAGCGGAACATCCTGATAATATATGAATCCACCAGCTCCAACTTTGCGGCATATGTTTATCTCGGACTTTAATATATGGAACACGTGTACATCTGTTCCCAGGTGCATGGTACTTTATATGCTTCTGCGCATTCGTTGCATGTTCTGTCAGATAATATTCACAAATGCACTCTGAGGAGTTTCTTCGTCTGGGAACAAAGAAAACATGTCCCTAGCAGCCAGAGCACGGTTTTCTGAGCCGAGTAGAGTGGAAAAACAAAATAACCACGACTGGCCCTATTTGCAGAGTAAATGCAGGTGTTTGAAAAGAGAGAGGAAGAGGGAGTCAGGGGGTATACACATGAAGTCTTCTGCTTTGATGTAATGTGCTCTGTGTTTACATGATCTGTACCTCTTTGATGTTGTAACGGAAAGTGTTGGGAGCGCAGTGTCAGGGTATTATCTGCCTCTGAAGGCATTACCTTCACCTAGCCATGAGCAGCACCTTAAGAGAAAGGGTATCCTGAACACAAAATTTTGCCTGATCTCTGAGCACACATTGTATTCATTTTAAAATTGCTTCAGATATGCTGGACTATCATGAATCGTGGCTTAGCAGAGAGTGTGCATGCTACAACGCACTGGCTGCATTCACATAGTCAGTGTTCGGGATTCAAATCTGGTGTGACAAATCATCAATTGCTATGATTAGTTACGTTAAATGGTTAGTTCACGCAAAAATGAAAATTCTGTCATTAATTACTCACCCCTATGTCTTTCTAAACCTGCTGTCCTTACTACTTTTCTCGGCCTTGAATGTGGTAGTTGCATTGCTGTCTATGCAGGGTCAGAAAGCTCTTGGATTTCATCAAAAATATCTTAATTTATGCTCTGAAGATGAATGAAGGTCTTACTGGTTTGGAATGACATAACATAATTTTCATTTTTGGGTGAACTATCCCTTTAATAACGTTGTACATTCTTAAAAATGAAGGTTTTTTATTGGCATCTATGGTTCCATGAAGAATCTCTAACATCTAAGGAACCTTTCAAATGCACACAGGTTTCTTTATAATGGAAAATTTATTTAGATTATTAAAATGTTCTTCACACTACCAAAAAAAATGATAAATAAATAAAAATAAGAGCTGATCACTGAGTTGATGCTGTGTGGATTTAGCCACTGAGCCCTGGCACTTGAGATTGAATCTGGTTAGCAACATTTATTATGTTATTCCTCTTCTTTCTTTTTCTCCTCAACTGTGTTGCTGCATGCAGATTTCATTCGGCAAAAAAGGCTTTTTTAATATGTTTTTAATTATTTGTTTTTTACTTGTTTTATAGTAAAATATATATATATCTAAAAATCATTAAAACAATATACATTTAGTGGAGAAGCAACATTGCATAAGATAGGAATATTTGTTTTTTGTGTCTATTATGTCTTCCAGTCTTACTGCAGATATTTTTCACTTGTTGTTTTTTTAAACTTGTTTATACTAAAAAAGAAAAAAAATCTGCCAGTGCATAAAGATAAAAAACACACTTGTATTAAAAATACATTATCTGAAAACAAGTCTTAATATCGTATGCAGTGCTGTTTCCCAAATAAATTTCTTATTTCAAGAAATAACTTGAAGTATAGAAGTATAAATCTCATTTCAATGACTTCTTCTGTACAACACACATACAAAAAAGATGCTTAGACATGTCTATGTGGGTTTTTTATCCATACAATGGACGTCAATGGGATCCAATGTTGAACCTTCTTCAGAATATCTTTTGAGTTCCATAATGCAATTATTTAAGTTTTAAAAACTTAAATTGTAGAATTAACATTATACAGAAACAAACAAGCCTATGTCCTTATCCTCACCTTCCTGCAGCAGTTTCAACCCATGCGGAACACATGGCCAGATGTGCCGACCTTCCTTCATACCACCTCCTCAGACACACCCTGCAGCCCTGCGGCATGAGGGGGATGTTCATGGAGCGGAATAAAACGTGGCCAGACCTTACAGTGAACTCTGGACATGCTCTTCTGAAGAAACAGAGGAAGAGTAGGTATACTGTAAATATTCGGTCTGCTTATGGTTGGAGAAAAGGCCATTAAGACTTGGCAGGGGTTGGGGGTCAAGAGAGGCTCGAAGCAGCGAGAACCAAATATGGAAGCGTTTTGACATTTAAACAGAGATTGTTGTTTATAGAGAGAATATTTGGACCACAGGAAAAAAAGCAAAAAAAAAAAAAGCTGTCATAATTACTCACAGCAAAACGTAATTGTGTGCCACAACTAGAAAACCTTGAACTTAATTCTCTGAGATTGTTTGTAAGAACACATCATTTAAATGTAAATAAAACATGGCATTTTAACAATGAGCCTGTTCCACCCAAAACAAGGTCTTGCAACTGAATGAGCCACCTTAGAAATGATGTTGGGAAACGTCATTTGACAGTATTGTGATGCAAATAACAGCTTTTTAAAATGTAGAAGCTATTTTGCACTCAGCAAATAACATATTTGTGACCACTAAACAGTTTCAAAGAGAAGGAGATTTTAACAGATTTGAGTTTTGGACCCTCTGTAAAGCGTCATTATACTTTTGGAGTTTTCATTTTAGGCTTCTACTGAGTTTTGTAATTGCTGAAGCTTAAAAACTCTCTAAAAGTAGAGATTCATAAAGCGTAGACAATGCTGTTCCACCTAAAACAAGGTTGAGAATTGGTAGAGCTTATAAAACACTATAAAACCTTGTAGTAATTTCCTCGCTGGAGAGAACATTTGATGTCTTCTTTCAATACTTTCATTTTGTGAAAATGGCCTTTTGCGGATCCCTCAAGTCTAAAGTGGCATTATGAAACTTTTCTCTAAAAGCTGTCAATTTTAACAGCGTTCTGAAAACTCATCGAGGGCACTTGTACAGTTTGGTATAATCAGAATCTGTGAGGAATTAGTGTGTCAGTCTGGTGATTTCTTATTAAAAATCCATGAAATACAGAAGATGTAGTATCAGTATATATTAATGCTTTACATTATGGATCCCATGTTGCTAATACATGACTTTTAATTAATCTAATTAACAACAACAACAATCACAGACTGTTCCACAACACACTTACATAAAAATGAATGTTGTTCATTATTTTTATTGGGCACTTCCATATGTAATTACTCTGTAAAGCTTGCAGAAGTACTCAGGCTGGCCATGGGCACGCGCCACTTATCATCGAAGGGCAGGGGAGAATTTTCCCTTTGATGGAGGAGGCTATAAGCAATAGGCCGCAGTGGGAAATTTGTCCAAGGTGCCAGGTTATCACCCTAGCTTCCCTGCAAGAAGTGCCCTGGGAATTTTAATGATGACAAGAAAGTCAAGAAAGATTTCTCAGGTTATCTTTTCCCACACTTGCTTAGCCTCGACAGGTGTTGCTGGCATCAGGCTCTGCTAAGTGCTTGTAGTCTGATATAGCAATATGATTTTGTACTTGATAAGGAACTAATGAAGTTTCTGTACAATTGCATGAATATCTTAACAAATAGCTCAACTATTTTTTTTTTTTTGTGTGTGTGTAATTTCATTATTTGACAGGAAAGAGAATATAGAACCTACAGAGAGAGCCTAGAGAATTAAGAGAGAGTGTTTTCATGAATTTTATTTCATAAATCATTTCAGAGCTGTCAAAAAAAACACTTCAAACTTAACTGAAGAAATGTCATTAGAAGTGTTATTTCTGCATGTCTGCAATAACCTTTTTTTCTCATGAAAGAGCCTTGATTTATGAGCAGTTGGTGATGTTTTCAAGTGAGCGAATCGAGTTTGGGAGCACTTTTATGGACCTTTAAAACTTTTTTTGTGTAATGAGGACTCAACACTACCAATGTATTCCACTTGGATAATTCAGAGTCAACACATCAAAAATAGTCTGCAGAACAGCTAGCTGTAATGTAAATCAGGATTTGGTGAAGGTTGTGATTTGAAAATTCGAAATATTTTCTTTTATAAATTATAAACTAACAACTAGATGTTGACCAGGATTGCAGTGCCGCAGCTACTTTGGTGCTTGTTTGTGGTCAATAAGATTTTTAAATGTTTTCGAAAGAAGTCTCTTATGCTCACCTACATTGCATTTATTTGATCAGAAATACAGAAGAAAAAAAAAACATTAATATTTTGAAATATCATTAGAATTTAAAATAACTATTATTTGAATATATTTTAAAATGTAATTTATTAGTGTGATGCAAGCTGAATTTTCAGCATCAAACCAAATTCATAAAGTTTACTTGAGTCCAAGTTCAAAATAAAACTCTAGGAACTGCTCCATTGTGAACGTACAGAGCTGCGTGAACCACTGCAAGCTGTGAAGTTTGCAAAACTCCAAGTTGTTCTCAGGAATGCTCTCAGCCGAGTCCCTGTCAGGCCCACACAGCTTAACTGTAGTGGATTACCGGAGACGAGTTGCAGGCGAAGAGTTTTCAAGCTTTTGTTTATTTAAAATACATCTTTTTGACAGAGCTTCACAACAGGCCGACAGTGGCGGCTAAACATCGACCTGTGCCCATGTTGCATTGTGCGTCTGACTGACAGATCTCATTCACACTCTGCTGCTCGTTTCCCCAGGTGTTTTTCAATACCAGGTCGTGACATCACCATTCTGAGCGGGAAAGTGGGCCACTTACCTGGACGCTTCACAGCACGAGTGCATTCACCTGTTCACATCAGCGCGGCTGCACTTAAGACCCGGGTGTGAAAACGTCTCAAGGACGTGCGATAAAAAAAAAAAAAACACAGCGTCCGCGCTCAGGGCCTCGGGGCTGCACGCCAACCCAAACCCAATCACGACGATGCTCCACTTTTGAGGATTCCTCCTTCCATGCCTTTGTTTGCGCTAAGTACAGTGTGACAGGCAAAGAGGCTTAATAAAAAGGAAAGCAGATTGAGGGAATGACAGACCTGACAGGAGTTAATGGGCTGGTGATAAAAAGAAATGTAGAGCAGAAACAAACTGTCGTTTTAACCTAATTTAAATGTACATCTTCCCTTTCACTGTTATTCCCAAAGGGGTCACAAACGCACGACTTGGTTGCCTGGATACATGGCAGAGCAGATTCTGCCAACTAAAATGATTGTGTACAAAATAAGCAAATCACTCAAACTGATTTGTGATATTAATTTAATGCATGTCAGGCTTGATTCCGTTTGGAAAAGGTCACATTCATTCTTCTGCGTTTCAGCATTGTTGCGCCTTGTTTATTTCTCTAAATAAAGATCTCTGAGCAAGCGAGGATTTGTAAATGTATCGGCCCACGTTTGCGGCGGCTTCTTGTCTCAGCAAATTTAGAATGTCAAACACTGACCTGTGATAAATAGAAGCTTGAGTGAGAATTGCTCTTTCTTTTTTCGCTTATTTTCCAGAGGCTAAAGTGCTCTCCTCCAGATATTACCTCAGTTGTATGAGTGTGTTAGTTTGTTGGTTGATTTAATTCATTGCACAATGAAAAAAATTAAAAATGTGATTTAATACATACCAATAAATTTCTTCTTCTTAATATTTATAGAAGAATCAAACCTACTGTCAAAGATTGTGCAGTTGTTGTATTAAAGGAATAGATCATCCAATAATTAAGGGAATTGATTTGACCCCATGTATAACCAAACCCTGCTAAGAAAAATATCTTAAACCAGCCTAAGCCAGTTTACTGGTTTTAGGTGGTCTCCCAGGCTGGTTTTAGAGGGGATTTGGGAAATTTTCTGTTGGTCAGGTTATGACACCAGATTGTTCTTAGTGTTAGTGTTTTTATATACACAATTATTTATTTATTAATATTATTATTGTTGTTTAATGTATTAATGTATGTTTTTAAAACAGGTCTTTATGGTCCTCGAATCTGATTGGCTGAGAGGATACAATATTCTAGTGATAACAGAACTCCAACCATTTGTATCACTCTGTTTTGCTCTATTTCTCACAGCAAGTATCATGGCGGACACCCAAATCCACTGTTATTTTATAAATAGTACTGTTTTTTCTATTGTCCTTATTTGTAAGTCGCTTTGGATAAACGTGTCTGCTAAATGGGTCTTGGAATGTAGTTTTAAGAGTTTTTTTTTCTTTTTTTCTTTTTTTAGGTGAGAATGTACTTGTTTAGTGGTTTTATTTTTAGTTAACAATAACAACACTGGTCAGGCTGAGAGACCAATTTAAACCAGTGAAGACTAGCAAACCAGTTTAAGCTGGTTTAAGCATGTTTTTCAGCAGGGAATCTACTCACATTAACTTAGTCTTATTAAATATTATTTTTACTTTAATAAGACCAGTTAATTTAGATATTTACCACATGAGGCCCATTTTGGGTTACCTTAGGTTAGAATTTTTTAGAGTGTAAACATCACAAAACACTTTATTAAAAATAATTATTTCTAAATTACACAGCTCTAATTATGTGTATTTTTCCTGTCACATCTCAAACCGTTCTACCACGGAACACACATTTTTTGTTATTAACATTTTTTTTCTTTTTTTTTTTCTCAAAATTCGACAATCATGGTCATGACTTGAAATATGAAAAAAAATATAAATCAAATTAAATGAAGAACAGGAAAAATAACACAGTATATTATTTCAGCCACATTAGCCAGTGAGATTTTAATATATTACTTTATAACCTGGCAAAGAGCGCTACAAGCCGAACGCTCTGCAAATAAATATGATGAATACTGAAGAGAGAAAGAGAAAGAGCAAGAGCGAGAGAGAGAGAGGAATAGCGGTTCACATGTGTTCCTTCGGTCCATTTAAGACATGTCCTGTTGGGCTAACTGCACTGCTCTTTCAAGCCTGCCTCACATTACCATGGCAACACACAAACCCCCGCTGGCCTCTGCCAGACTCACTGTCCATGTAAGAGAGTGCAAGCAAGACATGCTCGCCCGCTCGCTCTCTCACCTTCTCCTTCCTTCATACACACCCAAACATGCATGAACACACACATTACAGTAGGTGACAGTGCACACAACAACCCACTTCCCGCATTGTGACACATCAAGAGTAGTGTACCGTACAGAATGTCTAATTATCATTCAGGTGCGGGAAGCTTTATATGTCACCGACAACACTTATGGCGCAGTGATAAGCTGCATTAATTCCAAGGAAAGCCGAAACCTTGGAGTCATGTGTATCTAAGCATGCAGATCTGGCTAATGGCTCAATGCGGAGATAGAATCAGGGCTCGAGGGGGGATCATGCAGACAGGCAGCCGATCACAAGCCCTTCCCCGTGGGGCGTAACGGCATTTTCCACGGATGAGCTGGGATGTCGCTGCTCTGTTCGGGGAGCTGAGAGAAGGACAGACGCAGTGTGACAGTCTAGCACCTTCTGCAGTAGATGAACAAACAGTGAACTGTAGTGCCGCCATTAGTTTTGTACCCAATGCACAAAAACAAAGATAGAATCAGGCCCACTGATGGTGTCGTTTATTTGCGCATGCCATCTGCTGTGTTTTAGCGCTTGATTTAGTGAAGTTGGGGTCTTTGACCATTTATAGGCCTTTTGTGTAATGTAAAAGTGCTGAATTTTAAGTTTGGCCTATAAAAACATGCCTGTAGTATCATATGTATGTGGGTTAAATAATGTGTATTTTTATTTGTGTATTTTATTTTATTTTTTTGAGATCAAACAATAATTGGCAGACCCCCTACTGTACTGTCGTCGACCCCCTGTTGAAGACCTCTTAACTAAAGGAATCATGCAAATCAGGTAACAATGCAAATACAGGCCAGAAATGATTGCTTAACTTAATTTGCATGGTACAATTGTTTTTGCAGGTTGGAGTACACCAGACTTCCAATTTGGCATTGTTTTACTGTATGCTGCTTTGGCTCAGACTGGCTCTTTGAAATGGCTGTTGCTTTTTGTAATACTTTTTGATTTAATATCTGTACTTTTTGCGCTATTAATATCAAAACATTGATATAATCATCCCATATAGTATTTATCTGCTAAAAATAAATCTAAAGAAATCTACAGCTCATCAACTCATCCCAATTTTGTTTAATTTGTTCAATCTTTTTTTGTCCAGTAGAAGTAAATGTTGTGTTAAAACCAATGCACACACTGGAATTTGCTACTGATGTTTTGGTGAATTGGTGGCAAATTCGTATGAATTCGTAGTGTCATGTATCTACTTGCCCCACTGAGGGTTAGATTTAGGGGTGAACCTTCATGCTTGCTTGCTTCATTCATTCATTCATTCATTCATTCATTGTACAAGGCCAAAATGTAATAGTTACATTTTATGTTGAGATTGCTTTTTTTCTTACAATATCTTTCATTGCCTCCCCAATATTGATCAAATACGATGTTCCTTTTTTTTCTAGATTAAATTTATTTAGTTTTTTGTCATTTTAGTACTTAAACTTAATTTATTTCAGTTAGTTTCCAAGGCAACATTTCTAAAAAATATATATATATATATATTTTTTTTTAGTTAACAATAAAAACACTGGTCAGTCTGGGAGACCAGCTAAATCAGACCATCAAACCAGTTAAGGCTTGTTTAAGCATTTTTTTTCCTTCTTCTTCCAGCAGGAAATTTATTCTTGTTAACGTAGTCTTATTAAATATTATTTGTTTTACTTCAGTCAACTTACAGCCCACTGAGGACTATAGGTTTAGGGGAGGACGGTCATGCTTTATTAATTCATTTATTAAAATCATTTTCGCTACATTTTCATACATCTCAGGCCATATATACTTAAAACATATTCCCCATCATCTGATAATTACTGCAGCCATGATCGCTATAGAAAATGCACATGATTTTTTTTTTTGTTTTTTTACTAAATTAAGTTTACTGCTTACTTTACATTAGCATTTATAGTTAATTGCAGTAACACTTTAGAATAGGGAACACTTATTCACTATTAACTATGACTTTTCCCTCAATAAATTCCTAATTTGCTGCTTATTAATAGTCAGTAAGGTAGTAGTTAAGTTTAGGTATTGAGTAGGATTAGGGATGCAGAATAAGGAATAAGGTCTTGTAGAATAAGGCATTAATATGTGATTAATTAGTACTAATAAATGGCTAATATTCTAGTAATATGCATGCTAATAAGCAACTAGTTAAGAGACCTTAAAATAAAGTGTTACCTTAATTGCAACCGAAAAAAAAAAAAGAACTTCCAGTGCATAATCATGCATAATAAACCACATTTACATAGAAAGGAGGTGTGTTTGCACTCGAATGTCTTATACATAGCTCCTGTTTAAATTCGACTGCAGGAGTAAGACCTGGATTTTGTGAAATTCTGAGCATAGCATTCTGAGTCAAGCTTATGTTCGGTTCTGTTCACAGAGGAGGACTACTAATCAGAAACATGTTTAATCCAGATGGCTGGACGTGCGACTGGCTCTGATGCTTCCTTTGCGCTCTTCCGTTCTTTCATTTGTTCACACCCACCGGTCCTGTGCCCCTCCACTACGGAGAAGATGAAAATGATGTGAGCTCGTTAAATTAACAGTCCCCAGTGCAGTCTAATTAGCATGTAATAGGACACCAAATCCAGTGCAGGAGGCTTGTTATTTAAGGATAAAGCTCATCTCTCATTTGAATGCATTTTTCATTAGCCGTGCTAATTAAGTTTCATTAGCATTATTAATTAAACATGAAAAGTTCCTCATCCCCTCGCTATGATTATGTCTGCATTAGAGTGGGGCTGAGTGACAGCACTCTATGGGGTGGAGAAGGAAATGATTAGTCCCAACACTCAGCATTCGACCTGGTCAAAAGTACCTTCGCCGCCAACATTTATCTCCCAGCGCGATGACTCTGCTCCTTCGCCGAGCGAAACGAATCATGTTGTCTGCACACACACCGTTCCTGTCTTATGAATGTATTTAGACTGTTTGAAGATTGATTTCTCTCTGCATATGAACGGAAAATGTACGCAGGTTGAAAAGTCCGTTGATACGGACAAACTAAGTGCTTACAGCACCCGGCAACAAAAAAAAAAGCCATAATAGGCTTCCCGGAATTCATATGGCGGATTATAAGAAAGTGTCAATCAAAGAGAAGCTCGCTTTGTGCGAGCAGGTTTTATTGAGAACGGGCCTGACACTCGTGATTACTCACTCTCAATCACACTGGCTAGTGTCATCACCCGTAGCCGCTAGCAATAAAACCTCCCGCCAACCCCAGAAGAGGTTCTCTGCTGTTCCCCCTTCCAAAAAAATAAAAAAAATAAAAATCTGGTGCTCGATCCTGGCTAAGCAGAGCAAGAGCACGGCTCTGTGGAAATTGAGGTGAGTTTCTCAGCAGGAGGCTTGCTCTGAATCTGTTATGGATACCCCGCTAACTCAGACTCTGATAAGTGAAACCGAATCGATTTTGCATCTCCCTGGGCTAAGTGTCCTCCCATTGGTCATGCGCCCCCATCCCAGAATCCCATACTCTGTGGTTTGCTCCAGTTGCCCTTGGAGCGGGGCAGGGTTACGAACTCTTTTGGTAGTCGTTTGCAATGTAGCCGAAGAGAAACGGTGGGTTTTGGTGTCAACCGCCTCACACATCTCTTTATTTTCCAGCACAAGCTCAGACAAAAGCGAACATTTGCTCTGTTTCTCTCACTTCAACAACACAGGTGCTTTCACGTTGATGTCAGGTGGTCCGCAAGGAGGAGAAATCCCTCACCACCTGAACTAAAAATAATCCCAAAGGTGAACAGGCTCTAATTAAAAACTAGAGGCCAGATGTTTTGCCTTCTCTGTTTCTTTTCCCAAATGCTTTCACTTGGCATCCGTCGACTCTTTTTGCTCTTGCAGCGGCACACAGATTTGGATGCTCAATAAAGCAACATAACCTGCTTTAATACCCAGCCAAACTGATGCTGTGATTGGGTTTGTTCTGCCGCTGATAGCGAAACATGTGCTTCCTCCCAAAAATAAGTTGATTTTGAATGCAGCGAGCGTTTTATCATTTTGATGCAGAGTATTTTTGGAGCTTGTCCAAGCATGTGACAGCTCAACTATAAATCTTCTCACCCATAAATCACTCTTAATTAGTGCATTTCACATTAAATATTTCATTAAATCAAGAAGATTTTATATTTATATGTGTATGCAATGCATGTGTATATATATATATATATATATATATATATCTGTGTGTGTGTGTGTGTGTGTGTGTGGATAGATAGATAGATAGATAGATAGATAGATAGATAGATAGATAGATAGATAGATAGATAGATAGATAGATAGATAGATAGATAGATAGATAGATAGATAGATTCATTCAATAATTAAAAAAAAACAATTACAAACAGTTAATATTTAGCAAATTCATTGTCTTAACCTTTTGTGATAGTATATAATAATAAAATATAAATAAACAGAATACATATTAAATAAAATATATAATAATACTAATAGTTGTTGTTAATAAATCACGAAAGTAGATATTTAATTATTAGTGTATTTTATAATAATAATAATTATAAAATTCTAACAATAAAAACTATTACAAATATTATACATATCTGTTATTATTTTAAAATGAATTGTCTTAAGAGAGGTTTCTGCTTAAAACATTGCATTTTATATTTTTATTCATTTTAAGCATAAATCTCATTTATGAGGTGATCTAATTAAACCCATGGTCAGACAAAAAAACTTTTTTTTTTCCCCCTCAAAAATAAATCTATAAATATATCTGCCTGGCCTCTTAGAACAAACCCCAAGTGAAAAATCAATGTTCTAGATTTCGCCCCATATGAATAAACAGTGGCATGAATTAATAAAGAGATTTGAAAATGTAACTGTATCTAGGAGGAATGTTGGCGTGGCTGTTTGTGAGGGCCCCTGAGACTGTGGGGTACACAGGCTGAGTGGGTGAGCTGTTACCAACTAGAGGGCTATCAGAGGAATATCACTGATGAGACACTTTCATTCTGCACGGCTGCTTGTCTGCGCTGATGAGCTGCACTGATGACTTACTTTTGATTGGGTTTTGAGAGAGACAGTGGAGAGACCTTGGGGAAAACACAAGGGCTATGTGTGGAGAATTAGAGATTGAGCTGTTTAGATGCTGAATTGGGAGTTCCTGTCTTAATCAGACATGTGAATCGCATTAAAAATCCCCAGTCTTCATTCCCTGATTGCTGCTGACAGCATTGTCAGTGAAGTCTCATATGTAGTACTATGACAAATCATCAATGTTGCTGGTCTAAATGGCCTCCCGCAGGGCCAGCTGAGGGTATAGATGACAATTATCTGCTAAAATAATATACTGTGATCCATATTGCTCAACACAATTGCTGCATAGACTACATACACAAGAAAGGACTTTGACCTGTTCTTTCTTTTTTTTTGCAAGCACAAAAATCAGTCACCTTCACCTGGTCCATGCTGGATGTTCTCAATTTGTCAGGGTTTTCTTAGTCACAGCAAGTGGCCTTGACATCCTGTGAAGTGACCTGGCACTGAACTCACACCCTGCTCTTTTTCTCACCTACTTCAATAGACTTTTTGAGTCATATCTACTAATGGAAACAGTACAGTCAGATGACTGGATTGATTTAAAAAAAAAAAAAAAGACAGAAAGCACATTTTATTTGTAATAAATATAATGAAATGTAATTATATTAAATGTTTTGTTTATATAGATAATATAATAGAAACATTGTACAGAACTTCTATAACTTGATATAGACATAATTATAAATAGATAGAAAGTATCATAAACAATTAAGATCCAGTCAAATATACACACACTGTGTAATACAGACATTTTTTATGCTATAATTATATATACATATATCAATAATAGATATCTGCTGTATATTCTTGTACATGTAAACAAGTTTTAATTTCATAGAATGATAGAACAATAGAACACTACATAGGATGATAGGATGATAGATAGATAGATAGATAGATAGATAGATAGATAGATAGATAGATAGATAGATAGATAGATAGATAGATAGATAGATAGATAGATAGATAGATAGATAGATAATGGATGGACAGACAGACAGATGAATAGATAGATGGATGGCTATACAGATGGACAGACAGAAGGATGGATGAATAGGCACAGACGCATACAGAGATAGACAGATAGACAGAGATTCTTGTCTTGGACTAATAAAATCATTATGAGGAAGCATAAGAGTAAACTACTGCTCTGCGCTCTCTAATTGACCCCTTACACACAATGTTGCAGTCATATTCCTGACATCCGATCTCATCAATTCTGTTTATGAAACTCTATCATCTTCACTGTAGAAAATAATTAAGTCTATAGATCACAAAATAATTGGCCCACTGTTTATTCTGTTTGAGGCATTCTGGGAAAGAGGAGTTTATCCTTTGATAATTAGCCTCTCAGTGAAAAGCTAAAAAAAATAAAAATAAATAAATAAATAAAATAAACAGAGGTGTTAGTTATGTGTGAAGATATAATTCCATGCTTTGATAACAACAGGACACCCTCTAGCAGAGAAACACTAGCAAAGCTACAGCTAATTAAGGGAGGATTTGGCTGTTTTTCCATATTACACATAGATTTATTTATAAGAGCGTGGACCGAATGCAGAGTCGCCGGCCAAAAATGGTCTGGTGCAAGTCACACACAGAGCGTCTCATTATTGTTACAAAGTGGTAATAACCTTTGAAACAATCCCTTAGATAATAAAAGACAAACGAGTTGCAGTGCTCAAAGCTGCTATCAGCATCTCGCCGCTGCATTTAGATCCGTCACCCTCCGTCTTACATTACAGAGCCTTTTGATGGTGTCTCTTTAGATTTGCTAAACAGCACAGAGGGAGATCATTTTTCCATTCTGACATGTAGTAAATGTGGACAGTACATTGCATTTCAGGGACAAGTGTCCTCGTTACATATACAGTAGTACACGTTCATATAATTCATTAGATTATAGTAATAATATCAATGCAGCAATAGTAATTACAAGCAGCTCTACCACATAATTAAGTATTAGGAACATGTTTATAATTAGTATGACCTTGCACATATTTAATTATTTTGCAAAGTGAGTACTGTAATGTAAAGCACAAACCAGTACATAAACAATCAAGACCCTGTCTAACAGAGACGTGGGGCAAGTTGTCACATGGGGAAATCTCAAGGTTTTCTCTAAAAGTTTTTTTTTTTTTTCTGGTAATTTGACCTACAATATTTATTGATGTATCCATTGTATAAACAAGTGAACACAATAAAAGCACATTAGCATGCATTCAGGCAAGAGTCAACTATATTAAAGCAATAAGCCACAAGAGGCCATGTGTTACAATGATTTTACACAAAGCAGAGTGTCTGATCCCCCCCCCCCCATGCATGCTGTAATTCACTACAATGCCAGCGACTCCAACAGCTTACTGCTTTTATAAAACGCCGGCAATAGCACTATGATAAAAGTCACCAATGTTCAACTAAGGTTTACATTTATTATAAACAATTATCAGTATAATTCATTATCAGTAGAGTTCATTAGGCTGTTTATGGTTGCAAAGCAATATGATTTAGAATGTGCAGTCACTGGTGTGTATGTTTTGTGTATTTTCATGGTGGTTCAAAACTTACTGTCAGATTTGTTTATAAAAAATAGAAATAGCAAAGAAATTAGCAATAAAAAAGTTAGTAAATTTCATGTGTGCTTTACAGTTTTTCTCAGTCGCTTTGGTGCATTTCTCGAATCGTCCTTAATATTTGCAAAGAAATATGTGCATTTCTCAAAACTATTTGTACAAACAGCACCACACAATGGATTTCCTGCAAAAGCCTGTAACTTACTCAAAACCTTTAGTTCATCTCTCAAAAGTAAGTATTTATGTCAATGAACATATCAGTGCCATAAGAATGAAAAGTCCTTGTTCACAAACAAGATAGTCAAAATACTTAGTCATGTTGTCAATATAACGGTGCACTCAGTTAGTATTACCTGATGTAAACTATGGCAACAGTTTAGATGACAGTTACTGTACTGAAATGCAGAAGGCTGCGCTTCTTATGTATGCCATATATCCTTTCAAAAGTACAAATTTGCACATTACTGCATGTGGGATATTGATTGAAAGAGACTGTTTCGAAATGTTTGAATTATCGAGGATATGGTCGAGCTCTCAATATTTAGCTGCACCCTTCAGCCATTGTAAGGCCACGATTGACAACATGGTCCACAACAGTGGCCCTTATTTCATCTACTGTAATATGTGCCTCTGTCCTTGGCCTCTTCTTGCCACTTCCTCTGTTTTGCCTCTGTACCCTTCCACCAAGCATCTTTACTCCTCTTCTTCCTCTCGGCTGTTGACCCTGATCGTTGATGTTCATCCACTGTCAGAATTTGTAACTCTTGTGTTGTCCTTTGTCTATATATGCTTTCCAATTGAAGGTTCATATGTACCTTTGAGCTATTTCAGAGAAGTGGTTTATAATTGGTTGATCTATATTCTCTTCATTAGTGAAAGTCAAGATTCACTTGCAGAATTCATGACAAATTTACAAAAAGTCTAATAGAAATGTGTAGAAAATATGTGTGACAGTTTATGAAAACTAGATCAACCGTTTTGCATTTAATGACTTATACAATGAACTAATGACTAGATGTTTTGATGGGTAAGACTATTGCACAGAGAACTGTAGAATACATTTTGAGCAACATGATAGTAACAACTGACAATGTAGGAAACCGCAGACAAATGTACATAATCAGTTGCAAGGATGTACCAAAGCAATTGCAACTTGTTCAAAAGAATGAGAAACTGCTTTTATGATGTGCACTCATGTGATTAGATGATGTGGAGGTTGAACAAGTTGTTTTGAAAAATTAATTTCTGATCTGAAAAATGCTCCAAAGCGACTGAGAAAAACTGTAAATGGTAGGAATGTATAAAATTGAAAAAAAGGTTTGGCCGCAGCAAACCTTTGCAAATATGCTGAGTGATATAAACATAGATCTCCTGAAACTGGTTGCCTTAAACTTTTAAGTTTCTTCAACTTTTGATTTTTTAAGATAGTACAATAGATAGTACGACTGATAGATAGATAGATAGATAGATAGATAGATAGATAGATAGATAGATAGATAGATAGATAGATGGATGGATGGATGGATGGATGGATGGATGGATGGATGGATGGATGGATGGATGGATGGATGGATGGATGGATGGATGGATGGATGGATGGATGGATGGATAGATAGATAGATAGATAGATAGATAGATAGATAGATAGATAGATAGATAGATAGATAGATAGATAGACACACACAAAGTAGTATAGTTATAATATTTAAAAACACATAACTGAATTTTTACAGTTTTAGTCTTTTTTATATATATTTTTACATTTGAACAGTTTTTGTGAATTTTTTTTTTTTTTGGTGCTTTTTAATATTTTTTTCTTTATTTCATTTAAAATGTGTTTTATAATAGACTTTTAAAAACGGTTTAAAACAGTTTCATTGTAGAAAAATACAATCATACATTGTAGTCAGATATTTCTATAAATTATAAGAAACTGTGCATGAGTATTTTTCATTAATGCCAAGTGGAATCTGTCATGTATTTTCAATTTTATGTGTTGTCAAGTGGAAGTTTGAGTGTTTTCTTGCATATAAAAACAAGTTTTTTTTTTATTTTTTACACAGTTGTGCTTCTCAAGTCAAGATAGATATTTGAATAGAATGATAGACATCAACATATAGACAGAAAGACAAACAGAGAGACCGATAGATGGCTGATAGTTAAAAAAAAAGAAAAAAGAAAAAAAACACATGATGGGGCTGTGCTGGTCTGTAAAAACACTGGCTAATACATCGTCTATTCATGCACCTCAAATGCAAAATGCCTCATAAAGCACATGTTTATCATTCTGAGTGATTATGCTTTGGGCAAACCTTCACATTTACAAACAGACAATTTAATTTCCATGAAAGAACAGACCCCGCATTGTGTACCATATTTGCCCACTCAATAGGAGTGGGAGAAGGGCTTTTCAGTCCATCTTAAATGGAAATCAAGAAAGGCAGTGTATTAGACAGCAGTTTAATGCCACGGCACGTTTCCTCATAACCACAAACAAGAACATTGTCTACCATCAAGGCCCCAGTGAGCAGGTGTGCTACTTCAGTGAAGCAGAACTTGAGGACTGAAAACTCAAGTACCCATTCAGATTTGCCCTCCTCTAATTTCTCTCAGGCGCCGAGGCGTTTTTATTTTTTGCCTCGGGATCTGGTTTTCAGGTTTTTGCTCTTGTGTGGGCACCGAGACCAACCATTAATCACACACCGCTCGCCTCGCACGGTCCATTGGGAGCAAACGAGTAATGAATACTTTCAGCTCGCCTAAAATGAATCAGCGTTGTATTAAAACAGGCTAGCAGCACATCCATTTTTATCTTTTTGAACAATACTCTGTACAAGCAATCTAAGCGGTGTGAAAATGTGCGGGACTTTGTCAAACGAGTTGATAAATGACACTTAAGCTCCATGTCCATTGGTTTAGCATACATTAGCAATTCAGCGCACTTTAGCCACACGGCAACACTTGGCCACTTAGAACACGCACGGATAGACTGAGGAACATTGGACCCTCCCAACACTACATTATCTCACATTAATGAAGAGTACTCATGCACACAGGGCGCACTCACACACTCTCATGCCAGAATAAATCTCCGACGGTGCCCAGAGAGAGAGAGTTTACAGTACATTAGCACTAGCAATATGGAGACCTTTCCGGATTGCGGTCATTACCTTGCGCAGGTATCATTATGTTAAATGAAAAAAGAAAAACAATTTGAGGGATTAACCTCGCTGACTGGAATTGATATCTGTTTTCGTTGGCGATGAATCGTGACAGACTGCATAGCAGCCAGTAACTGCACCGGTCATGGTTTCCTGGCCATAAGCATTGGCTCTCTGAGAAAAATGGCAAACATTTATTGTCCGTTCAATGGAAAGCATTTTCAGACATCATGATACAATATTCATATTCATATTGATGACACAGTTCACAACATATCATAACCGTCCTATAAACTACTACTATTACTACAGCTTCTACTACTACTACTACTAATAATAAAATTTATAAATAATCAATGAATAACAATAAAGGATAATTCAATTAATACTTTTTGTTTCTTTGTTTTAAATAGCTATTGTTTAAAAGTAACTTCCATGATTATTTCAGTTTAAAAAACAAATTTCTGAAATAAGTAAATACATACAAACATACATATAAATGAATAAATAAATAAATAAGGTTGTTTGTTTTCAAAAATATTGTTTAAATGTATCTGCCATAATAATTTCCATTTGGTTTGTTTTGATTAAAGACTTTAAAAACATAACTATATGTATCTGTAATAATAATAATAATAATAATAATAATAATAATAATAATGTGTAATTATTTAAAAATACATTACATTGCTTTAAAAACTTATGTTTAGTAATTGCCTCAATCATTACAAGTGTATTAATATACGATTCTAAAACTAACTAGCTAACTAATACCTTTGTTTCCAAAATAATTTTAATTTCAATTACTATATATTCAATATACAGATGACACAATTTGCAACATAACTGTCCTCTAAACTATATAATATAAACTACACTATATCCTGGAAACTAAATAATAATAATAATTTTTGCTTTAAACAACTAACGTTTAGTAAATTCTTTATAGTTTATAATTAAAGATTCAAAAAACTAACTGACTAACTAACTAAATAAATTAATAGGTTTTGATTAATTATTGTTTAAAAGTAACATCCATTAATATTTCAACTTTACTATTACAAAAAAAAAAACAAAAAAAAAAACAAACATATTTTTTGGTTTGGTGTCAAGGAAAGTGCACTTGAGCCTTACTAATGGGGCTGTACTGATACATAATAAACAAATTAATTTCATTTTCCATTGGCAATGAATCACATCAAGTGTGCATAACTGTCAGTGACTGCAAACATGACAATTCCTTGGCCATATGTATTGCCTCTCAGAGAAAAATGGCAGATTTATTGTCCGTTCAATGGAAAATGCTTTAAGACATCATGATACTATACATTCATCTTCGATGACACAATTCACAACGTATCAAGTTATCTGCAACATAACTGTCCTCCATATGCACTCTACTATCTAAAGCAATCTCTCGGCATCAGCAGCCGCACAGAGTTCAGGAGATATCTTCTCGCAATCGATAACCATCTTCTCGGCACACAAACACACTTCACACTCTTTTGATATTGCTAATAACTGATAGAAGGAAAGTTAATGAAATTGCCTCTGCCGCAGTTCTGACACTCAAACCAGGGCCTGGGCTGTCAGGGTTTTATCAGTCTAATGTTCAGGCATCATGCCCGATCTAGTCAGAGAAGCAGTGACTCATGGGAACAAGAGCGAATGGCTCCTGACCAGCATCTGCATTTTGTCTCAGCAGAACGCCTTTGATTAGCGGAGGCTACACTTAAGAAAGTAAACACAATACATACAAATGATATATAATCACCCAGCCAACGGCAAGGCCAATAATCGATCAAGGCTGTCGACCCGCCTGCTGATTGCCTCTAGCTCTCTCCAGGCTCAGATGTGTTTGGTCAGCAAAAACACAACGGCAGCTGGGAATGGGGATATGAGCTAACTTAGCACAAGGCTGTTACAAGGGATTGCAGGAGGACACACCCATCCAAGCAGTTCGTGCCTGTAGAGTGCTTACATGTCGTTCTTCACCACCTGCCTGCAACTCCCTTGACCATTCGACCCAATAGGTCAAAGCCTGGCTGGTTAGAGTGGTCATGTCAGCCCCTGCGGGAAGATGTTGCTATTGCGCAAGATCCTGTTTCATTTGGAGACCAAAGGGATTCTTCTTTTATGGATATGATGACGTAAAAAATTGAAAATCGTGATCATGGAAATATGTTAATTCATGTCTTTTTAAATCATATCCCAAGTTAAAGAGTCAGCCTAATATTAACTGGTTAAGAAAAGCTATTTTCATTAGCTTGAAAAAGGATATCGGAGTGTCTATTTACACTAAGTGCAAACAGCCTGCCTTGTTGGCAACGTGTGATTGGGCTAGTCAACACTACAAAAGATGACCGTTAAACATTTTTTGACGCGATTGACCCGAGTTCGAATCCACCTTTAGCTGAACTTTTTTTTTCTCCCTTTTCAAATCTCATATCACATCGGAAAAGCATTTAAAATGGAGGAAATATTCAAAAAGTTGAAAATAAAGTATCGGGTAGGTGTAGGGAAGGCTTTATTGTCCTACTAAGGTGGCATCCATTTAATAATTTGAATTAACATTGTAATTTACACTGAATACATTATTATTGCATACTGTTTTATAATGTACTACAATACCGAGGTGCAGATAATTGCCACTATTTGCAATAAGTAGTATAAATAGCAGAAAATCCTGCTATTTTAACATAGTGTAAATAGAATATTTGCACTTAGTGTAAATAGCATATCGCTAAAAATACTGCTATTTTAACTTAGTGTAAATAACATCTAATTGCTATTTACAAAGTGCAAATAGCTGCTGCCAAAAGATATCGTAATTACATGGTGAATTTTTTTAATAGGAATTTTGGAAGACGTTTTTTTTTTTTTTTTTTTTGCATTCCACTGGATGAACCCCTGGAGGTTAATCGGGGAACTGCAAGACATTTGTTGATGAAAAGCTAACAGTTAATTAAGATGTAACATTAAAATGACTATATCATTTTCAAATATAAACAATCAAAATAAAAACATTTACTCAAAGATGAAATGCTTGAGTTGTTTAAATGCATGTAATGTGACCATCAACTTACAACTACGGAATTTACTGACTTTTTTCCTCACAATTATGAGTTTATATCTCAGTTCTATCTTTTTTTATTATACACATAATCGCAAGATATAAACACAGAATTGTTGATTAATTTTTCATTTTTAATTCCATGGCTGGAACAAATAAAAAAAAAGAAGAAATTGCAGAGAGAGAGAGAGAGACACAGAGAGAGAGAAGAGAAATCTGAGAAAAAGTGTGATATATATATATATATATATATATATATATATATATATTAAATGTGAGATACACAGAATTTTGAGATATTAAGTCAAAACTGCAAGCAATTCTAAACTATATCTCACAAATGTTTTCTCTTCTGAATTTATATCTTGCAATTCTGCAAAAATTAAATTTGTAAATAACATTTGAATATTTCATTAAATTATAAGATATTTTACCATAAGTTAATATATACTCTAATAAGTTTAACATATAATTTAATCACTATAAATGTACATATAATTTAATTATTTTTATTATAATATTTTTTAAATGGCTTGTTCCAGGTATTATGGACCTTGTTGGCCCTTGTCGGTCCTCTGCTGCTGGCAACAAACACCTACGTTGACCTCTAACTAAAGTTGAGGAGGGGAAAAAAAAAAAAAAAGAATATTTTTTCTTTATGAATTGTCCATTCACAATGTTGCTAGGGGTCAAGGGAGGCGAGTGTAAACCAATGACACCGCAAAATGATGTGACCCAAACGCTGGACAGAAACAAATCAGTGCTCTGCAAACCACCGCAGGATACTCCTCAATTTGTAATGTTGCAAGATTTCTGGAACATGAGGAAAAATGAATTTCTGACTCAATCCATCACACTTGGCAGTTTTGTGAGATGGTGGTCCAGGGAGGAAAATGAATTAGATTTGCAATGTGGCCTGACGTGGTGAAATGAGCAGCCGGACCCCAGTCCTGTATCTCCTGTCAATATTCATGATCTCTGCATTGCGAGCTGCTGGCTGGCAAGATGAGAGCTGAGATGATTGTGTGCTTGTCGGTTAACAATGCCAATCTGATGCAGGGTGGTACAAACAAGAGGCTTGTTGGTATGGCGTGACCATACAAGTTCAAATAAAAGATGGAAGCTGTCCATCAAAATCAATGGCCCTGTTTAGAGGGTGAATGGGGCCTTTAAATTGTCCTGTTTGATAAAATAAGTGTGGCACTCCAGAACACTGTAAAACATGTCATGTCCTATTCTAAATAAATGTATTCTAAATTAAAATCTAATGTTAAAAATGTGGTGGGAATGTTAGATAACAATGTTAGATGTTGGCATATGCACTGCAAAATTCAATGCTGTGTAATTAGTAATTGGTAATGTTCAATCAGTTGGTCATTACACTCTTAAAAATAAAGGCGTTTCACGATGCCATAGAAGAACCTTTTTGTCTAAATGGTTCCATAAAGAACCTTTAACATCCGAAGAACCTTTCTGTTTCTCAAAAAGTTATTTGTGGTGAAAAAAGGTTCTCCAGATTATAAAAATGAAAGAAAAAGATGGTTCAAAAGAACCTTTGACTGAATGGTTCTTTGTGGAACCAAAAATGGTTCTGCTATGGCATCACCGTGAAGAGCCTTTTGAAGAGTATTATTATTTTTAAAGAGTAAATCACAAAATAAGCTGGAGGAAGTTTTTTGTTGCTAAATTTGCACTTACGGTTCTGTAGTTAACATCAATACGGTGGCTAACTTTATGAGTGGGTAAATAAATTGTTCAAATCGCTCAAAAACGTTGAAGCATTGAAACAGGTAACTATGAGTGAGTCACATTTAGTCAACTGATTTGCTTAATAACTGTTTCATAAAAAAATGCAACAATGACTCTCGTTTGTGAGTGAATTATTGAGTCATTCACTGATTCATTTAGGAACGAACATCACTGTGTGTCGGTCGGAAACGGAGAGTGTTAAATTTACTCTGTGGATTTGTTTAGTCGCTTTAAAACCATGCAGTTTTTTGTTAGCCATGGTTTGACCAACGTGAACCTGAGGAGCATGAGGAAAAATCACTTACAGCGTGACAATTCTCGTGAATTCCTGTTGAAATATCTGGATTTGCCTGCGAAAACTCACCAAACAACAATTAACATGACCTCACCACCATAATGAATCAGAAGTCTTTTTTTTGCTTACTTTTGTGCTGAAATATAAGGTGGATACTGCATTGTCAAAAACAACACCGTTATGAAACATCTGACCTCTGAATGCTTCGACTGACCAGTCAGAATAAATCCAGAGTGCTGTGTAATAATTAAAAGCAAATCTTAAATTCAGTGGTCGATGTTGACATATGCATTTGTTGCGTAATAATTAATCAAAATTCTTGCCTGAATATGTTTATTCCAGTTGCGTGTCTCTGTAGGGCTTAGTAAATATAACAGCGTGGGAACATTTTTCGATTACAGAGTTGACCATTGCTAGTTCAAAGAAAAGATCTGCATTAGCGAGATGAAAAACAGGGTTTTTAAAAGAGTTCCAGAGTGTCTAAATGTCAATAAAAGCCACATTACACCTTTTTAAAAACCTCTGCTTATTAAAAAATGCTGTTTTCTACTGTGTGAATTTGTTTTAACTGCCATATCGTTGACCTGCACTTCTGGCATCCAACATCTCTAATGGAGCGCTAGTCGAGCGTGTGTGTGTGTGTGTGTGTGTGCAGGTGTCTGACAGCAAGCCCCGTGTGGGTGGGTGGATCTGTGAGTGCATGCTTGTTAAAAGGTGTTTGTGTCTTAGACCGTAATAGGCTGGTGTATGTGTGTATCTGACTATGCTGAGTTTTTGTTTGTGAGAGCATTTCTGCCGGGTAGCTGTGTGTGAATTTTTAAGAGCGACTAAGACAAGCGTGTGTATGTGTGCTCGTTCAGCTGGAGCTGAACAGGCGCGTTGGGGGGGAGATGCATTGCTACAAATCTGTCTGTCTAATTAAATAGTCTGAACGCCACATGCAGTGCTATAGCTCTAAACATGAAAACCCTTTGCTTTGTGCTCTGGTAATTATTGAGCCAGTCCTCTCTTGTTCTGAGCTTTAAGGGGCCATCGCCTTCAAAGGACCGAGCTCATTTCCTCTGTGCCGGGCTCGCCTGAGGCTTTTGCCTGTGTCACTTGTACTGTGAGCATGAGAAAGTGGGAGTTTGGATTATTTAGTTGAGGTATTGAGAGAGAAGGTGTGTATGGAATATGGACTGAATCAGAGAACGTTGACATAAGAGCTTACTGTGAGACCAAAGAAATAGAGGATGGTGGGATGATGTCATAAGGAGCGTAGAGGAAAATCACAAAGGTTTTGCAGCAGTGATGCAAGAACATAGAGCGATGCAAAGGTTTGAGAGAATAACAGATTGTTGTTGAGAACATGTAACTTTGTTTAAATACACAGGGCGCCTGCACAGTGTTTACTGCTCCATATGAACTCAATAGGGAATGTCTTTTGAAGTTCACTTAAACTGGCAGAATTTGTTCATTTGGAACACCCTGTAATGTCAAACACAAGAAGACTTTTACACAGATATATACAGTATATATATATAAATTATAAATATATTTCTGAGTGAAATTGCAAAATTCATATTTACTAATGTACTAAAAATTCATATTTGCTAATAATAATTGTGGATTCTTGTGATGTTCTCTAATCGTTGTATTGTGAGTACATTTTCATTTGCTGGCATTTGGAATTCGATATGCTCTGGCATACACTGAACAATTGGTGTAGAAACAGTATTCACTCAGAAATTGCAAGTAAATTTCACAAATAATTATAAAGAAACAGCAAGTAGCTCACTGAATTAAACATGACATTTTGTGAAAGACTGAAATAGTATGTTCTTGTTTACAGCTTGGAGAAATCATTTTTATGTTGTAGGTATCCTCTGACCATTGATAATTTCTGAGAGATGGGTCTGGGGCTTTCGTAAATCCAATTTGCCATATTCCCACTTGATTTCCACCCCCTCCAAATTGATCATACACAATCGTATCCATCAAACATCAGTGCTTGCAATGGTGTCTAAATGACAACGACAGAATACAAGACTCTAAAAGCTTTTAATGAATGTGTAGGTGTGTTTTGTGTGCACATGCATGTGCATGGAAATGTGAATTTCAATATGCATCTGTGAATGTGTTGAAGGGAGATGAGGAGTGGTTGTGTATATAGAAAAACACGAAAGATTTACAATTTCCTTATGTGCATAATACGTATGTGTGCATCAGTTTAATTAAGTGTGTGTGTGTGTGTGTGTGTGTGTGTGTGTGTGTGTGTGTGTGTGTGTGTGTGTGTGTACGTGGGTGGAGGTTTTGACTCCGCAGGCGCGTGGCTGGTAATTAGTTCCTTCCACTGCTCTTGGCTGGCAGTCCAAACACAAACCCAAACTCCAACATTTATATTATCCAGAGGCTAATTACTGAAATGACACAACATTTATAAGAGAGAAACAGTGTGGATCCACACAAACTACAAATCAATATATATTTTGTCTTTAATTGGAGCTGTGTGGGATTAACACAGTGTCAAAAAAAGGTTGGGGGAAGGCAGAGGAAATACAAAATTTGAGTTAATACATTTTTAAAACTACCATGTTTTAATTAAACCAACGCACTGTAATCCTCCATTAAATTATCTCTCTCTCTCTCTTTTGTTCGTATTCAAATAGCTAAAATTCCGTAGGGAACTTAATTTTAGTGTAGACACCAAACAGCTTTCATAGAATGGGCTGAGAAGTTCAGGACCAAGGGCAGTGACAGATCTGCATTGTACCGTACATTTGAGGACATCCTCAGGCAAATGCTGTCATCATTTTCTCACCCTCATGTTGTTAAAAAATCCATGTGCTCTTTTTTTCCTTCCGTGGAAAACAGAAGCAGATGTTAGACAATGTTCATGCTGCTTTTTCCCCATACATTTAAAATGAATGGGGACATGTGCTGTCAAGTTCTATAAATGACAGAGCAGTCTTCTTGTGTGATTTTAAAGACATTGCGACAAAAATTGTGGCAAAAATTCACTGGTTTTTGCCCTTGTTTTTGCTTCTCTGCAGCACCGATCTCATTCACTTTCCTTGCATGGAGTAAGCAGCATTAACATTCTACCTGTCATCTAATTTTGAGGAAGAACGTTAGAAGAAAGTAAATCATACAGGTTTGAAATGACATGAGGATGGGTAATGATGACAGAATTTCCATTTAGTGTTCTCTATCCCTTCAACAATGCAAACGTTTCATCAGATATGTTTACTTGCTCTAATTTTCATCAGTCAAAAAAAAAAAAAAACTACAATCCAATTTCAGATTCTGAAAGTTGTGTTTAAATAAACCCTAAACTTTAAAATTCTATTCACATATTCATGTGTATTACTCATATTCTGAACAAAACTTCAGCACATTTTGAGCAAGCAATTAAAATCTGATTGAGAAAATCAGATTCAAGCACTTACATGCTTATTTTTCATATTGATCGTTTTATTTCAGGTCTACACCACACTGTAAAAAAAATAAATAAAAAGTAATAAGTTGCTGCAACTTAAAAAAAAAAAAAAGTTAAATCCACTAACAACTAACAACTGAAATACTTTTGTTCGGTCAAAAAAACAATGAAAAAAATAAAAATCTTTTCAAAGCAACTAAAGATAGTGAAGGATGATGAAATTTAAGAAGATACAAACCTCTTTTTTAACCTTTACACTTGATTTGCAAAGCCTACTACATGATATTGCCATTATTTGCCTCTTAAAACTAAAGGTAAACATATTAATCTACTAGTCAAATATATTCCATCCAGCAGTTGCGATAAAATGCCCTTATACCTCAACACACAAATCTTGAACACAATGATTATCAGCAAATATTAACAGCTAACAGCATCAGCATTAATTAACTCAGTAATTTAATGTAAAGCTGTGATCATTTTCTTAACAGTTACCACATTTTTTTTCAAGATGCAATGCATTCTGGGAACTTGCACAATATTATGCAACATAAAATTGTTTAGATAGTTTGGATAGTTGCGACAGCACTTGGATGTTTTAAATAAATACTTGAGTATTTAAGTAAAGCCAACAAAGCAACTTTTGTTAGAAACTTCTTTACAATATTTCCGTTTACTTCACACTAAATAATACATTGACTTCTACTAAAAAAGCTACTTTTTTACATTTGTTAAAATAACTTTTTGCAAGTTGGATTTTTACAATGATTTGTACAATGCATGGATTTTTACAATGCATCCCAGAATGCATTGCATTCAATCCAATCGAAAGCTCAAATGGATTGATTGAGGTGTTTATTTAAAGGCTAATTGAGCCATTAATTGGATTACTAATGGATTATTTGGTTGCATGTAAATGTAGATGTTTCAGCACAACATCTGCAACTTCAGATCGGTATTGGAAACATGCCTTATATGCGCTGGAATGAGAACTGTGAATAACGGCAGCAAACGTACACTCAGCACAGATGACAAGTCTATGTCGCAGAATGTAAATAAGCAAAATTGCCAAATTTCCTCTACTGTATTCATCTTTTCTATTCCAAAGAGAGAGCGACGAGAGCCTGTGCGCTCAGCTATCCTGACAATAGCAACTGCTAATGCGCCATTGTGACATGTTTTGGCTTACTATGTGAATAATGAGCTAATTACGTTTCCTCCATTGTGCATTGAGATAATCCTCAGTGAATAGGCGAAAATGATTGTGTTGTCATTTTCAAATTGTAAAGTAATGTTCAGCTAAACCAACCCCAGCAGCCTGAATTCCTCTTTTTGAGCGCCTGCCCCAGAGATCAGCCACTCCGGAGATCAGCAGCTCTGACAGCCTGTAGTGATCTCTGCGCACGCTGTCTCCAACACTATCGGCTTGGGGACAGCATCTCAGTAAATGGAAAATAGTCTGGTGTACAGTGGTGTTCTCGGAGGCATAGTGCGTGTTTAACTGCCAGTGCGGCTGCGACAAGCTCTGCGTAAACCTTCTTTATGACACATCTCCTTGTGATGAGGCATCGCGGCATCAGTGTGGCTTACAACCGTGGCCTGGAACAGCCCTGAGCTTGGCTGTTTGTTTGTCTTATTAGCGACTGCTGAATTAAATCAATCCTTCAGATGCGCTGTTGTCATCCGGGGGTCCGTGGACCCCTGGGGGTTTGTGAGGGTACTACGGGGAGTCTGATAGACAGACAGACAGACAGACAGACAGACAGACAGACAGATAGATAGATAGATAGATAGATAGATAGATAGATAGATAGATAGATAGATAGATAGATAGATAGATAGATAGATAGATAGATAGATAGATAGATAGATAGATAGATAGATAGATAGATAGATAGATAGATAGATGATTATAATTACTCTTTGTGTTAAAGTATATTAAAGTTTTTTTTCTAAATGTATGTCATACATAATATAATTATTTTATGTGTAAATGCATCTCTCTGTCCATTTGTCTGTCTGTCTACAATTGTTGAATAATTATTTAATATATTTATAAATGTTAGTAAACATATGTAAACATCTGTAAACATTTATAATCACTCATCTATATTAAAAATATAATAGATGTAAAAGACGTAATATCTTTATAATGTCAATTTTCTTTTTATAATTTTATTTTATTTCAAGAACAGATGCTGTTATTTGTACAAATAGTATGTTTTTTTTTGTTTGTTTTTTTACAGTTTTAACCTCTCCCTAACCAATCCAGAACAGACCATCTCTGTTGATTTGTCTTAATTATCTCTCTATCTATCCGTCTGCGTCAATACAATTACAATATATACTTTTATATAGAATTAATTATCTGTCCGACTGTCCATCTATCTGTCTGTCTACCCGTCTGTCTGTCTATCCATCCATCCATCTATTTTATTTCATTTTCATAATTTTATTTATATATTTGTTTGTTTGTGTTCAAAAGAAACACATTTCTGCATCTGTCATATGGCAGGATGACTCCTGAACATTAGAAAGTTGATCAACACTTTAGTAAAATATTCCTTAATACTGTTAATAAAAGTTATCCAGTGTTTCAGGGTATTTTTATATCTTTGGGTCCTGGACTCTTGAGAGTCTGGGGTGGGAGGGGGTCCCTGGGTCCAAAAAAGTTGACAGACCTTGCTTCTGACCAGCGGATGGCGGTTCCCCAAGATTCATTCCCAATTCAAGAGACGACATCTAAAGGCCTAATTACAGCACTGGCTCAGCCTGCAACCGGGCTGACCGTTTTTGCTCTGGCTTTTATTCCGCGTCTCTGACACTGTCGTCCCCAGGGCGCTCTTCCCAGAAAACGCGAGGAGGGAAGCGCTTCTCTGGCTCTCTGGTCTCTGGCCCTGATTTGGAAAGGGGGATGGGTGATGTGAGAAATCGAGTGCCCAGCTTCA